>BLSH010188236.1:2475806-2494507 GCA_018402905.1 Glandirana rugosa | reverse complement strand
GCATGGTACAGGAGGTACAGAGGCGTGGTACAGAGACTGAAGGCATGGTACAGAGGCTGCGGCAATGGTACAGAGACTGAGGGCATGGCACAGAGGCTGCGGGCATGGTACAGCAGGTGCAGAGGCTGTGGACATGGTACAGAGGCTGAGGGCATAGTACAGGAGGTACAGAGGCTGCGGGCATGGTACAGGAGGTACAGAGGCTGCGGGCATGGTACAGAGGCTGTGGGCATGGTACAGGATGTACAGAGGCTGTGGAAATGCTACAGGAGGTACAGAGGCTGCGGGCATGGTACAGAGGCTGTGGGCATGGTACAAGAAGTACAGAGGCTGCGGGCATGGTACAGGAGGTACAGAGGCCGTGGGCACAGTACAGAGGTTGTGGGCATTGTACAGAGGCTGCGGGCATGGTACAAGAGGTACAGAGGCGTTGGGCATGGTACAGAGGCTTCGGGCATGGTACAGGAGGTACAGATGTTGCGGGCATGGTACAGAGGCTTCGGGCATGGTACAGAGGCTGCTGGCATGGTACAGGAGGTACAGAGGCTGCGGGCATGGTACAGAGGCTGAGGGCAGGGT
Organism: Glandirana rugosa; assembly: GCA_018402905.1. NCBI lineage: Eukaryota > Metazoa > Chordata > Amphibia > Anura > Ranidae > Glandirana > Glandirana rugosa. The sequence goes on along the minus strand of BLSH010188236.1, from coordinate 2,493,928 downwards.
ACAGAGGCTGCGGGCATGGTACAGAGGCTGCTGGCATGGTACAGGAGGTGCAGAGGCTGAGGGCATGGTACAGAAGCTGAGGGCAGCTGAGGGCATGGTACAGAGGCTGCGGGCATGGTGCAGAGTCTGAGGGCATGTTACAGAGGCTGCGGGCATGGTACAGGAGGTACAAAGGCTACGGACATGGTACAGAGTCTGAGGAAGTGGTTAGAGGCTGTGATCAGGCGCGCACCATCGCCAAGACCTCACAGAGCCGAGTGCCACTGCCATTGCTGTCTTACATTTTAAAATGGCGCCATTACGTCACTGCGCATGCGCCTGCCTACCCAAAAATGGCAGAGGGTGTACAGGCTTTCCCGAGGCGAGACGGCGGCGCATGCACAGTTGATATGTTGGCCCGGCCCCACAGCCATATTTGTTATAGGCGCCACTGCTCTCAAAGCGGCCCCAGGGCAGGCAACCTTGCCAGCTTACCGGGAAATTTCCCGGTATCTTGGTAGGCCAATCCAGCCCTGAAGTAAGCGTCTGCCTGACTCTAAGGGACGCATCCAATTATCCAAGGACTTGTGAGTACAGACCTGAGGGCAGGATTTGGGTGACTGCTGCTTCTGTTAACCTCCTGATACACTAAGACTAAGCCTTGCTTGACTCTCCTGGGACATTGCTTATGGTGTCTCAGTGCCAGGCCCGGACCGGGACAAAAAATAGGCCCAGGCATTTTAGAATGAGGGCCCATTTTTTCAGGGACGGGGGGGGTGTCGGTAGGCATTTGCGTGGGTGGCTGGTTTCGGTCCTCCACACCGCAATGTGCAGGGAACACTGTGAAATAAAGGGGACTGTGCGCTGTAAAGGGGCACTGTAATGATTACAGCGCAGTCCCCTTTATATTACAGTGTCCCCTGCAATCATGCCCCCCTTTTATCTGTAATCACAATGCCCCTTTTTACTCTCGGCTCACTGTGCAGATCTCCAGCTCCTTCTGCCCCCTGCTCCCTTACATCAGATTCCACACAGTTTCCCTTACATCAAAATCCACACAGACTCCCCTTGCATCAGAGTCCGAACAGACCCCTACTTACATCTTAGTCCGCACAGACCCCCCTTACATCAGAGACCGCACAGACCCCCCTTACATCAGAGTCCGCACAGACCCCCCTTACATCAGAGACCACACAGACCCCCTCTTACATCAGAGTCCGCACAGACCCCCCTTACATCAGAGACCACACAGACCCCCTCTTACATCAGAGACTGCACAGACCCCCCCTTACATCAGAGTCCACACAGACCCCCTCCCCTTACATTAGAGTCCACGCAGACCCCTCCTTACATCAGAGTCCGCACAGACCCCCCCTTACATCAGAGTCTGCACAAAACCCCCCTTACATCAGAGTCTGCACAGACCCCCCTTACATCAGAGTCCGTATAGAGCCCCTCTTACATCAGAGTCTGAACAGACCCCCCCTTACATCAGAGTCCGCACAGACCCCCCATACATCAGAGTCCGCACAGACCCCCCCTTACATCAGAGTCTGCACAGACCCCCCCTTACATCAGAGTCCACACAGAACCCCGTTAGTGTCTGCAGAATTCCCACTTACTGTAAGGGGAAGCTCTATGGACTCCAATGTATACGGGTACCATGATTTAAGGGGAGACACTGTGGACTCTGGCATAAGGGGGTCTCTGCTTACCAAAGCCCCCCTGCATAAGAGTCCACAGAGCACCCCTTAAATTAGTTTTATGCAGTGGGAGGCTGGATAGAGGGTGAGTTTACTCACCACAGGATGGACTCTTAGACACATGCCGTCTGCATCTATTCTCATCTGCATTCAAGCTTCCCACCCACAAATCCCCAGGCAGTGTGGGCGGGGCAGACCAAGGAGTCACAGGAGGGGCCGGAGGAAGAGGAGAAGTCCGTCCGAGCAGAGAGTGGACAGTGGAACTGCCAGAGTTGGCTCTGAGGCTGAGCTGTGTGTGAGAGAGACACACAGCTCAGCCCATGCAACGGTTCGTAGTTCCGCTGGAGGAGACACAGGCACGGCCGCATGGCGGTAGGTGAGCAACAGCTGCAGCCTGTGCTAACCCTCTCCAGGCCACGATTGCCGCTTAGCTCCTGCTGTGTGGCCTGGACATCAGCAGGTCACAGAGTGGGTGGCCCCGGCCCACTGGGCAAATGCCCGGTCTGCCTTATGGCCAGTCCAGGCCTGCTCAGTGCTGTCCATTCCCAGGGACTTTTCACAGGAGTAGCTGCAGAAGAAAGGGCATCCTCTTGTTACTGTTCAACATTCTGGAGTATCACACAGTTCCTTGTGCCCTCCAGGTTATCCAGCAAAAAACTTTTTAAAAAAGGCAACCCCTAGATTATTCATTAAGCCAGAAGTGTGCATGCTGTTGTGTGCCTGGCTGCTATTAGACTAGTGGATTTGTGCCACCCTAGGTTCCAGGTGGTAATCCCCTCTTATGTCAATGGGAATCTTTAGATATTGCTTAAAAATGATTTTGTGTGGAAAAAATGACTGTACTTTAAGGCAATTATGACCTTTATATTAATGGCCATTATCCAATGTCCACTGATCTCCTCATTATTATCTGTAGTCAGTGGTCTAGAAAAATAGAAACAGCTATTCCAGTTACATACTGGAGCACCTTTAGAATTTATAGCAGCTGCCACATTTCATGGCAAGGACTATGTAAGGACCTTGTATTGTTTCAGTGGTAGTTCCAAACATGGTTTCTCCCTTTCATAGATGTGTATTTAAGTACTTCCATAAGCATTATGCCAGACACAGTTTTTGTTTCATGCAGCTGTATGTACTCTTATAACATACAAGTGAAAGATATAACACCAACATGTAGAAAAAAATAAAACATTTAAAAAACAAAATCACTGAGTTGAAAAAGGGATCACCTCCCCTCCTAAAAAATGACACGTAAACTCAATCAGCTGTAGCTTATCACCTTCTCAATGGTACACAAAACCATTTGACTTTCACCTGTGATCAGCTGTGGTCATTTTGATTAGCTCAGCATGAAAAGAGCTTTCCTGGAGCATTTCAGTCCCTGGTATGGCAACTGGAGAAAACAATCAATGATGAGTGGAAGGCTCAGTCATCTATGCATGCAGGGCATGCAGGGCACCAGACGCATTAATTCCAATGGAGGGGTGCTTTTTTTTTTTGAAGCACGTGATTATTACAAGACGCTCTAATAGGCTTCAAAAAAGGGTGGGCAAATGAATATTCGCTATTGTCACACTGATTCTCCTCCCAGCCAATCAGGAAGCAGGTCCTGAGACCCATTTTCCGACTGGCCGAAAGGAAAAGTGATCTTATTGGCTAAGGGGGAGGATGGAGGAGAAGGAAGGAAGTATCGCACAGACAGAGGAGACGCACAGTCGGAGGAGAAGCAGGGGAAGACCGACCGACCTATCATCCGCCACTGTGACTCCAGGAATGGCTCCCCCACAGCTGCTCAGCCATCCAGCACTCCCCGGCTCAGACAGGGGAGGGAGGAGGAGGGGAGATCGGAGTCACCGCGGGCAGAACATCTGCCTCCTAGGGTAAGGAGGCCGTCCGTCTCCCGCGTGGGGGGGGGGATGTTCCCAGTGTTTCCCGCATTCATGTCCATCTCCTGCCGAGGGGGGGTTGGCGTTGGTTTAGCCGCCCCCCCTGAATTATCGAACACCAGCCGCCACTGCCCCATAACAATACAATAGTGTGAAGTTTGGTGTTGAATACATGTAAATTGCTCCAAAGCTGTTACAACAAATTTGTAACATTAATTAGGATTTAATGTAAGTGCACCATCTGACTGCTAGATAAGCACCATCTGACAGTACTATTATCTTTTTTAATGGTATTCTCGTGTTAGTTCTTTACCATTTAATGTCTTTCTGTTTAACAGCTCCTTTTCAAGCTGTCTTGAGGAGGAATTTAGGCATACCTGCTCAACCCGCTCAGTAACATGGTATTTTATGGGATGGGGTCATAGTGGCGGTTACACTGTTCTCTCTATAAGGAACCTCTGCACACAGCTTCCACAGGCATTTTCCTGCTGTTATGCATGGGCCATCAATACAGAATACTGCAATTGAATTCAAATGCAAAATCAATTGATAAAATATATTTCATATAAATGTATATTTATAGTTACATAGTCAGAGAGGTTGAAAAAATCATAAGTCCATCAAGTCCAACCTATGTGTGTGTTTTTATGTCAGTATTACATTGCATATCCCTCAATGTTGTGGTCCCTTAGGTGTGCATATAATCGTTTTTTGAAATTATCTATACTCCCAGCAGAAACCACTGCTTGTGGAAGAGAATTCCACATCCTTGCTGCTCTTACGGTAAAGAACCCTCTACGCAGTTTAAGGTTAAACCGCCTTTCTTCTATTTTTAGTGAATGGCCGCGTGTCTTTGTGTACTCCCTTGCGCTGAATAGTTTTGTGCCTATTGTGGGGTCACCAGTACTATATTTGTACATTGAAATAATATCCCCTCTCAAGCGTCTCCTAATCTTTCCTCATAACTAAGGTCCCCCATTCCCTTAATTAGCTTTGTTGCCCTTCTCTGAACCCTTCCCAGTACCAGGACATCCTTCCTGAGGATTGGTGCCCAGAACTGGACGGCATACTCCATGTATGGCCTCACCAGAGACTTGAATGGTAGGAGAATTATTGATTTATCCCTGGAGTTGATCCCTTTCTTGATGCATGCCAACACTTTGTTAGCTTTGCTTGTAGCAGCTTGGCATTGCATGCCACTGCTGAGCCTGTTCTCTACTAAAACCCCTTTATATTTCAGGCATAAGAAATATGAATATACATTTATTGTATTAGCTGTGTTTAGATAATGCATCAACACATGCTAAAGTGTGTGAATAGGGCCATATGGTGCCAATTGTTTGTAAGAGTCAGACCTGATGACAGTCCCAATTCTATGGGTACTCCATCTTAAAGGAATAATGGAATGGCTAGGTTAGATTATACCTGTCAATCACTCATAATCAAGCTTGTACCCGGGGTGTTGCACAGTGGAATGCAATCATTCTAAAGAATTATCTTCACAGATCATATCTTCCCACCACCATCTCTTTTCTATAGGCACCTTTTATATTAAAGGGGAACAATTATTGTCAAAAAAAAAATCTAATTTGTTCAATTGACTTATCCACCCAAGAAAGGTCAGTGGCAGACCTTATTTAAGGGCTTGGACATTCTCACAGTCTATTATATAGTAACATTTCCACCCATTAATTACACCGTAACATCTACTCCTAGGAAAATGAGAGAAGCTAAGTGTGCGGTAGAGCTTCTATGTACACAATGTAAATAATTCTATTTTCATCTAATTAGAAGCATTGCTGCTTTGGAAAATACATCGGAAATGTCAAAATACTGCTAATTTTTAATTGCCGTGATCCTTGAGCTTTGATTTTAATTACAAGCAGATGTTCAAGAAACAAACTCATTTAGCCGATACCTAGAATGGATTTTTCTTTTCTTTTTTTTTTTTTTTCCGCAGAATATATTTTACATAGCGCTGCATGGCTTTTTAATTAAAATGTGTCTATTGTCTCCGAATTACGTGACATTGTGGCGCTGTACTCCACAACGCCTGTAGGCTCATGACCAATTAATAACCTATTTTAAGCCACTTCCTTGCAGTAGCGTGATACGCAGCAAAATTGGACAACAGAACAATAATTTGTCTTCAATTTGGGAAAATAGAGACGGGGACAATAAGGTCACATATCTATTCAAAAAGACAGCTGTAGCCTACGAGTTTTTTTTTTGTTTAATAATAATAGCTTGGTTATAGCAACCACACCATGGCTAAATGTGAAAAGGCCTTTCCTGATAAGCTAAAGAGATTATGGGAAATCAGGCGGATTCTGAAAGAGAATGGTGTGTAAATGAGAGCTTTTATCAAACCGAATCTGGCAGCTCCATTTTTGTTATGGGGAAAATATCTGTATTATTTACTAAGGAGATTAAGACTGAATTGGAAGAGAGGCTGGTTGTTGTGTGCAGATGGAGATAAGATAAGGGAACTTTACCTTCCCAGCACAAGGCCAAATGCAAGACACACAGGGACCCTATCAGACACAGAGCCCAGGCTGTTCTATGAAAGAAGCAGTTTCATTCAATCAGAAAATGCCTTTGCTTCCAATGCTATATCCAGATCATAAAACTCAACAGATGAGTTTCTATTATTAAAAAGTGAACCGCTGCTGAATACTAAGATTTCATAGACGGAAACTAGTGTCGCGTTTGTTCAGTATAGTATAGAGCAATGTACTGAGTTCAGTAACCCAAACCAATAAGGAAAAAAAATATATATATATACTACATTTTATTGCTTTTATTTAAAGTGAGATTTGATTGGCTGGTTGGAGCTACTGCGCTTTGTTTTATTGAACTAACCCATTTGTCTGATAGGTCAGTGTAAAATATGATCTCATTATTTTTTTTTCTCTTTTTAAGAATAAGACTTTATTGAACATTTTTTATGACATACAGCGGGCAGGCAGTTATTTGTATCAAACATGTAGATTAAAAAATATGTGAAAGGCAATATATGTAGCTCAACAATTACAATATCAGTAAAAATGGTAGGCACAAAAACAAAGCTTTAGTTACATTGAGGTAACGTTATGTGCAGATGATTGTATCCAGGGCTGCCGATGAGACGGTACAGCTAGTCCTCCTGTACTGAGCCTGGGCCCCACCAGTTCAAAAGGGGGGCCCGGGCACCTGTTGGGCAGGAGGTATGACTGTACTGCCTTATTGCAGACACTGATCCTCTTCTGCCTCCCCCTGCAGCGCTGCCAGCTTCTCTTCTTCTTTCTAGGTCTCTTCTTTTCTTCTTGGTTCTAATGCATGCACCCCTTCCTTCTGCTGTCTGAGCCTCCCTGTGTGCCCCTTTCACCCACAGCGCTGCCAGCGTCCTGCTGCGAGCACATGGGGGGATGTTTCAAGATAGAGAGCGGGGAAAGGGGGTGGTAAGTATGTAATTTACTGGCCACTTCCTCTCCTGAATGAGCACAATGAGCAATCAGTACCAATCATTCCTGTGTCCGTTCATCACTGAAGCACAGGGCAGCCATTAGAAATTTTGGGGCCCCTTACACAGCTTTAGACCTGGGCCCCCCATCTGACCACCAACATTCCCCAGGGCCCGCCCACTGGCCATCCCACCACATCCGCCCACTGGCCAGGGGTGTATACATGTCACAGCCGCAGTAGGAATTATACACCCTGTCACACATACCAGGTGTAGCCTGCCAAGCATGACCCATTCAAGTGAAATGTGCAATGCATGCTAGTGTGGGATCCAAGAGTTAAAAAAACAGTGCACAGGCAGCACAGCCTCACCCGATGCTTGCAATAAGACCTCATGCTGAACCATAGGTGCTGGAGGTCCCACACTTGGACCAGTTGTTGCCCAGAGGGCCCTCTCTATGTGACCCAAGTATGGTATTTTTATCGGCTATGGTTCAGGGGAACAGTGTCCCCAAACTGGGTACCCCCCTCCCATAGACTCCAATGTTAGAGACTGCTAAAGTCTTTGTTGTAAGGGCCCCTTGAGACACTGGGGCCCCTTACAACAGTACTGCCTGTACCCCCCTGATGGCGGCCCTGCTGAAGCATATTAAATGCTGTTGACTATGCTTCTGTTTGTGAATGAGCAGGAAGCCTCAGAGTGCTTCCTATTCATCAGTCCTCAGTCACTTTTGGATGGGGAAAGGGGGACAGGTACTGGAGCATTCAGAATCAGGTGTAGCTCTGCATAGAAACCAATCTGCTTCCAGGTTGTATTGTCAAAGCTTAATTGAACAAGCTGAAGTTAGAAGCTGATTGGCTACCATGCACAGCTGCACCAGATTCTGATTGCTCCAGTTTTAGTAAATCTCCCCCAATGTCACATTGCCCTGCATGGGGGTATTACATGGTGTCATACTAACACTGGGATCACAAGAGAGTAACAATTAAGTTGTAAAGGAACACATGCAGTTGAGTATAGTTCCCAATTAGGTCTTTTTTTTTGGAATATTGAGGGATATTAAAGTATATTAAGTGATTCTCAAATCTTTTTATATTAAAATTGTGGATCTAAAAGAAAAACACATTTATTTTAGTTTATTATGCTGAAGAGCTTATCTATATTCTGCTATGAAGAAGAGAAAGCAGGAATGGCGCTGTCTAAGGTAAAATCAGGTAAGTGTAATAATTCTGTGTTAAGAATGAATGATATATATATTGGATATAAATAAACTCATCAATTGTGTGTATAACTGGATCATAAAATAATATATAAATGAATAAATAGGAAAAGGGACCCACCCACATGTGTTAAATAAAACAAATACAATAATATGAATTAAATCATCAGATTGTGTAAAGTCCGTAAAAATCCGTAAATAAAGTCCGTAAAAAGTCCGTAAAAATTATATACCAAATAAATACAGTGATTAGATGTTCAACAGTGACAGCAGGTGAAGATCAATGTAACTAGGTATTGCAAATAAGAAAACATGTGAAAATATGAAAAAATATATACACCACTTTACGGTCCGTAAGTGTCCGTAAATAATTGTCCGTTAATGTCCGTAAAAAAGGGATGTAATAGAAAGTTCAGGGGTGAATGGTGTATGTGTATATTGTCAGGTGCAAAAAGGAAAAAAGGAAAAAAACTCCAAAAAATATATTGTTTATATCCGTAAATAGCCGTAAGAAATATCCGTGAATGTCCGTAAAGAATATTAGAAAGGTATTTCTATGCCAAAAAGAACCAGAAAACAACAACAAGAAATGGGACGTATTTGATGAATTATCCGATCAAAGAAGAGGGTTGCAATAGTCATATAGATATGGGGATCAACTCAGAAAAAGTGACTTTTGTGCTCCTCCGGACGTAATCATGTGACATCTGCTGGTGCTCCCCCGCATGTATCCCCACTTACCAGATACTCCACACCCCTACAGGGGTAGCCCGCCTATGGTAAAGGGGTCTTATGGTCCTCCTTCCGTGTATGTTTTCCTTTCTCCTTCCTGGATTCCGGGATCCACACGCTTGAGGCTTCTGGGAGTGTTTCCCCGCAAAAGGTCCTCTCTGCTGATCGGTTCCTCCAGTTATAGAAGCGGCTCCATATGTTCAAAAAAAGGGGGTTCCAAAAATAGTGTAATACGTCTAGATATGTTTATTTTGCAAATAGCAGTAAAAAACAGTTAAAAACGGTTGCAATCCAATTCCAATGTGAAAAGATAGAGTGGGCAGTGGATTCCCACTTGAGAAAGGTATGTATCCTCTTCCTCCTACCCGCTCTGTGTTCCACCTCGTGGAACCACTACACCGGAAGTGACGCAATTACGCTCGGCCACGCCTTACGCGTTTCGTCATAGGACGTCATATTCTGCTATGGTTTCATTGTAAAAAAAGAGACTCAACTACTCTGTAAGACTGAAAGAATTTTCACAATATTGGACTGGTACCAGATTTAGCAGACATCAATGGTGAATCATGACTTTTTTTTAACAGCACAGACTATGGAGCCTAGCATCCTGATTTTGAATTCAATAACTAAAACATTTCTAATATGGAACAAATATGCTGCCGTTGAGTTGAGGTTGATTTTAGTCATGGTTGATCCAGATCAGTGACCCACAAGGTAGCCAAGCTCAAGCTGACTGCTTTGAAGTCTACACCTTTAAAGCCAAATAAACCCAGGCTTTGTGTTGATAGTGAGGTCTGATAAAATCCAAACTGTGTGAAGTGAATGGGGACAGTGAACGCACTGGCAACCTCAAAATTCACAGGCCAGTGACAAAAATGGTCAGATTTCAATTTCATGCCTCTTATGGTCAGTCAGGCTAGGTAACACCGCACATTTAACAGGTCACAGACAAACTTAAGATGCAATTGACACAAAGAAGAGAGCATGTTATAAAACCTCCATGTCTGGGAAGGTCTGCAAAGGACACCTAATGTGGCCAGTCATAAATGGTCAGGATCGTAAATAGTCTGCATGACAACTCAGGAATACACATTTGGGAGTCTGTTTTCTTTTGACGTAAGCAAGAACCACCAGAGACAACTTTATCCATATTCCATAATTCCTGCTGTGATGAGGTTACCTCCATAAAAGGGGTCATTTTAATGCATGGGGAGAAATTAATCTGGTAGACACCAAACAGGTCTATCTTATGAGGTCCAGGATGCTAATAAAATATATTGGATTTCTTTAGTGGAATAAACATAAGATCTATATCATTTTTGGTGTTCAACGAATCATAATTTCATTCTGTTCAATAAAATGTTGGTTGGTGGATTGTAAAACATTGTCAGATGGACATATAAACGTATTTGGAATAGTGGCATTAAGGGTGGGTGCGCTGGAGCATAATAAAAATACTTTAGCGCACCTTTTGACACAACCCTCAGACCCTTTGATTGGGTGTAATTAGATCGGTTACACCTATCTGTGGACAACAGAATGCTGTTGCATTCAGAAACTGTAGCTCTTGCTCACCATTAAAGATATGTAGGATTGCTAAGAGTCATTTATGAAAGCTAGGGATCTTCAGTCTGAACATATTCTGCAAACAAATTCATCTGTGGGTGGAATGAAACTCACACTGATTTTACCAGTGCTTATTGTCTGATTTGTACTTTTTTGGTAGATGCACGTTGTATTTTCTTGCACCACTTCCTCTTCATTTCAATAAAATTATTTTTAAATTGGTAAAATAAAGCTCTGAATGCTAATGCTGCATGTGTAAAGAGCTGAATGGATAGTTAACTTGTTGAAATAACAATCATTTTTGATCTACTGGTGCTTGGGTTGTTAACCCAAAGCAGGACAATCTCTGCACAGGCAAATCCATGAGTGTTTTTTGGTCACAGGCTTTGCCCATATATCTGGCATCCAATGTCCACCTAATATGGACCTGAACTCTAAAAGTAGAGCTCAAAAAAGGAAAACAGAGGGCAAAGGACCAGCATTGATGCCCTGCAGCCAATCTGTTCCCTAATACTACCTTACCATGATGTTTTCAGTAGCGTGTCTTTGTGTGGATGTGGCCATCGTGGGGCATGGTTTAACTTCTTCATGTTAAAGCTACCACCCTGACTGGTGATCTATTGGTTGGTTGGGAATTTTAAAGTGCAGCAAGAGATGTGCAGAAAGATCAGATTCAAAATAAATCCAAAAGAAAGAATGGTGCAGAAGCAGGGAACTTGTTGCGCTGTAGGGCTCCAAGTACAAGTTTCTCTAAACAAGACCAGGGAAACTTCCACCAACATTGGAATGTTCTTCTGGCTTTTACTTCCCTGGTAAACCATTCTAAAGTGTACCTGGCACCTAGGATTATTGCAATCTCCTGGACTTCCACACAATTCCAACTGTCAGGGCAAATCCATTTCAGAGCCTGCTTGACCCTACCAAACAGCATCCTGTCCCTATACTGTATACAGCACTTGTCTTCCCAGACAGGTCCCATTCCATTTCTACATTTCCCACTCTGAGGTCCCTTAGTCACGCAGATCATGCTACAGTATTTATAGCACATATACTTGCCAGAATGGAAGTAGAAATCCTGTGAGAACTGTGTGTCAAAATCAGACACAGGCTCTAACGTGATGGCACCCGGAGCCCATGACAAAGAATCTATTACTCCTATGTTGGGCTCTCTATAGTTTACTATTGAAACATATGGGGGGAGTGTTATAACAATCAGAATATCATTTCCTAGCACAGCTAACTCAATCCAACAGAGCAACACCTTCAGGGCTCATTTACACTTGCTTCGACTTCAAAACATAATAAAGAGCCTACTGCTTCAACATGCTTTTTTGATGTGTTTTTGATGCTTCAGTGATGCTTCAATGATGCTTCGTGGTGCTTCGATGATGCTTCGGTGGTGCTTCGATGATGTTTTTTTGAATCTTTAATGAACTTGGGAGATGCCGTGTATGTGTCTGGATATCTCATACCTGTAATTTCTCCAAAACAAATCAAAGCTAAAGCTAAATTAAAGCCTCTCAAAAGCTGCAGGTGATTCAAGCAAGCTTTACCATAGACTTCTATGGAGGCTTTGAAGATGCTTTGAAGCACCACTAAAGCGACATGGGGTAAAATGTTTGAAGCAAAGCAAACGCAAGGTGTAAACAGGACTGTAAGCTAACCATTTTATTTAGTGACCGGAGCTTTGACTGGCGTTCAGAGAACTTTAAAAAAGTGTGTCCAGAACCATGTTTTGAAGCAAGTGTATACTAGCCCTCACTCCTGCCTATATGCAGGCAAGCATAAATTAAGCAACTCACCTGGGAGTGAGTCATAAAGCTAGTTGAGGGGTATAGGCCACAGACACAAGACAACAGAGAGCCTCATTATTCAGAGACATACAAATAATGCCACAGTCCTAATAAATCTGAACATAGAAGGTACAAGATTTTTATTTGGACAACGCGATGAGACTGAACCTGAAAGAGAAGGGGCATATGCGGAAGCTGTGGGGTGACATCCCAACGCAACTGGGAACCAAAGTCTGTCTAACAATCTGATACAAAGGATATGGACACTGGTGGGGTACACTGTTCCAGGTACCTCCCCAAAGACAGCACTTCCAACAACATAAGGAGCAAGAATGGGATAGTGCAGAGCAGTCATCTCCTCCACCACTTTATCAAAGCCAACCATAGCGATAAGAAAATTACACATTAAGCTTTATTTATATCTTTACAGTAAAGTAATTGAAGGCAAACAGCTTGTAAAAATCTTTACTAGCTGATTGTTTAACTCATGAGGATAATGCATCATCAGGCTAAACATGAATGACATCACTGCTCTCCAACAATAATACTTGCCTTGACAAGTTACCGTTTACTGCACCACAGTATACATTATTTTCGGATTAATGTTGCTTATGTGTATTATAGGTAGAAGAATAATCCACTACCATGACCTTCAAGGATACTAGAAGCACTCACCCACTTGTATATAATAAGGAACATTAATTACACTGATTCTAAGTTTAAAAAGCAAAAGCATGTATGCAGCTTTAAATCCAAGAGTAGAGCATTTTGGATTATATGGTCTGAATGGAATACGAGTCAGTGCTGGTACTTAACTTCTTTATTGCATATTATTGCTACATGCCGCGTAGCTGCTACTGCTCTTCTTTCATGTAATAGTTCAGGTGGGAGCTTGATCCCATAACAGTGGGGGGGTCTAATATATTTAAACAAGCAGTGTGATGGCAGTGGTGGCATCTTGTATTAACAGTACATCATTTTGAAAGAAAATTTTCAGATCAAATAATTTATTTAAGTGTAATTGTAGGCAGATATGAAAATTACCCGAAAATCCTTTAATCATTATTATTATTATACGGGATTTATATAGCATCAATAGTTTTCTCAACACTTTACAAAATAAAGGCAGAGAGTACGGTAACAACACAATGCAAAACAAGAGAGTACGGAGGGCCTTGCTCGTGAGAGCTTACAATCTAAACGGGAGGGGAAGGTGGCATAAAAGATAAAAGTGGGGAGAAGAAGAGTTTGTGGGCGTGGCTTACTGCACCCATGTGAGGATCCAGAGGGAGTGCCCACTGGTGCCCCCAAAGGCAGGCCGAGACTGCTTTTCCAATAGAACACAATTAAATCGATGGCACATTACTCTTCTCTCGTTATTGTGCAGCATTTCTGACATTGATTCATAAATTACACTTGAATACTAGGAAGCTTCAGTCTTGTACAACACCCATGCTTATTCTCCCTAGGCCTCATTCCATCTTTTGTGACTTCCAGGCTGGGTCCCTAACATGCCCTGATGCCAGACCCGTTAGTGGGGTTCCGGTCGCTAAGGAAGGAGCCTAAGCACACAGGCTCCTTCACTATATGAGGCTACCATCACATGTGCCACGTCACACCTCTTCCAGACCGGCTGGCTGCTTATGCAAACAACACTAATGCTCTAGTCATATATCAACGGCAATAAAGCCTCCTCCGAAGAGTTTCACTACATGCTGGACGTTTGTACTGCATCTTCTCTAACTCGTCTTGTCCCCTAATAAGCCCTGTTCTTTTGACCAGACATACATGTACCCCATTAAGGTTGTCCTCAAGTAACTTCAATCTAGGCCAAGTTAAATAACAATAAACTTCACCCTACTACTCACCTCATACTAAAATCTCTAAATCTACAGACAGCCACAATCTTAAACTAACCTATCTAGCCTTGTAAAGAAGAAATCACTATACATACCATTTCTGAAGCCGCTCCTATGCTGAGCTGTCAGTGGTGGCTTCTCTGTTGAGACAGGTGCAGAGGAGGTACACGACAACAGAAGCCCCATAGTAAGTCTATGGGTGACATCACTTCCCAGACATTTTTCAGCTGTTGTCAGCTGTGTCCTGCACAAAGCTTCCGCAAACCACTCAATACAGTAAACCATTTGGAAGCACTTGCTTACAAGTTGATGGAGAAAGTTAAAGTGATACTAAAGTCCTGTTTTTTTTTGCCTTTAAAAATTACAAACATGTTATGCTTACCTGCCCTGTGGAGTTGGTTTTGCACAATGCAGCCCAAATTCTCCTCTTCTCGGGTCCCTCACCGGTGCTCCTGGTCTCTCCATCCTGTTGAGTGCCCCCACAGAAAGCAGCTTGCTATGGGGGCACCCGAGCCGAGCCGCTGCTGAGTGTGTGTCACATTTAGAGATGGAGCTGTGGGTTAGCCTGCCCCCTTTCTCTTCTCATTGGCTCACTGACTTTGATTGACAGCAGCAGGAGCCAATGGTGCACCGCTGCTGTCTCAGTGATTGAGGAGGGAGAGTCCCGGATAGCCAAGACTCTCGTGCAACATCTCTGGATGAGATGGGGCTCAGGTAAGTATTAGAGTGGGCTAAAGTAGAATGCATTAAGATGAAAAAAACCTTCTGACTTTAGAACCAATTTAATGTCTGGCTGTTAAGTAGAGGCAGGATAGAATTCCCTGAAGTTTTTAGGGATCATCTAATGGTGGACAGAGTAGGAGATGTTTTTATGTACTTTTATGTACTCCTTTAAAAAATATATAAACATATTTTAAAGTAGCACCTCACTCTGTCTTTGTAGTGTAATCCTCCCCCCTTTCCAGTAGAGGACTGCAAGCCAATGAGATTTTACTGCATTGCACAGTGCTGTGAATTTTGAAAACCTAGCTGGCTGATCGGAGGGACCTACCCTGGGCTTTTTTTTCAGCGGGAACTTCCGGTACCTCCAGCACTGAATGTATGTAATGGCAAGGGGTTTGGGGTCTATTGATGCTAGCTTCCGGGGGTTCTATTGTTGATGGAGGGGATCTATTTTTGCAGGGAGGGGGGCCTATTGTTGCTAAAGAGGGATATTTATGCTGGTGGGGGTTCTCCTGTTGCTGGGGTAGGTCTTATGCTGCTGGGGGTCAGTTTTTGCTGGGAGGGTTTTAGTGATGCTAGCTGCAGGGAAATCTGTTGTTGCTACTGGAGGTCTATTGTTGCTGGAGAAGTGGGGCCATTTTGTTGCCGGTGGTCCATTGTTGCTGGAGGGTCTATTGTTGCTGGCTGCATGTGATCTATTCTACTGCTTTTCTTGTTATCATTAACAAATTCCATACAAATTGCTTAGTACCACAATTGTTACTTGGTTCTGTATTCTCTTAAAGGGCATTACTTGGGGGTGGGAAGTAGGTGAAACCAAGGAATGGTGCAGGAGGCGGGTAGTGGGTGGAGAAAGGGGTGACTCAGAAAGGGCGAGTTCCTGCACCTATTGTCTGAGAAAAAAAACCCTGGTCCTACCTATCACAGTACAAACTCAGCTCTCAAAAGCCTTGCAATGATGTCACAGGTAGTAATAAAAACTGTGTCTCTTTTTGGGAGCAAGATAAAAGAAAAATAATAAAATTGGGACATGGAGAAGGTAGACAGAGATTTGGGGGTAAATCTAGCCAGAGTCTGCACAAACACTTTAACTCAGCCATTCTCAATGAGGGTTCTGTGGATCCCTAGCACTCCTCAATAGCTTACCAGGGGTTCCTTGGGCTGGAACTGAGTCACCTACCATGTGATGGAGCCTACATAGTTCCAGGGCCAGTACCACTTGGCAAAGCCAGTAGCATGACACCAGCGATCTTGTTTAACTGTCTATAAAGATGGCATTCTTCCTACTGATCACCATTGAAAGAGACATTTTTCCCATTGGACTGCAAGTTATTGCTTTTTGCAGGGCTTCCCTAGGGCCTCCAAATAATTTTAGGAGTTCTTCTAGGGTAACAAAGTTGAGAAAAACTGCTTTAACTAAACAACTCTGCTCCACATCTAAATACATCTCAACACTAAGCTATAAATCATTACAGTCGGACTGCATCAGAGTTCTCAGCCTCTCTACTTTCTACCTTTTTTTGCTAATGTATTATAACGGAGTTGTGTTAGGAAAATCCAATGCAAACTGGTTGAATTCAAACTCACTCCAATCCTGCTGATCCTTTGTCTCCAGTCTTCTAGGTACCTGCCAATTTCTGCCAGGTTTAAAATATGACTGGCACTAAGCAGTTATGTATTTCACATAGTAAATCAACACACTCACGCATAAATCAGCCAGCGCCATAAATATGCTAATAGCGCAGCTGTGTCTTTTAAATAGTTTCATTCTGTGAATCTTCTTTTTTTTACAATTCTAATAATATAATATTAATATTCTCTTCCATTTATCCCTCTTACTGTTAAAGGAAAGTTTTAGTCATTTAAAAGACAGGTGTGCTTTTATAGGAAAACCCAGCAACCAACCCCCAATCCCATCCTCAACCTCAGCATCAATAAATGAAAAGTAACCGGGTACCTTAGCTGATGGTAAAATGCAGCCTATGCCTCCCACTTGACTGCTTTAGAGACAACTTTTCTTCATGAGTGCTGAAGTTGAGTGAGACTTCTATAGGAAATAATGGTAGACCACCCAGAGCACATGCCAAAAGAGGTTGGGGGTTGTCATTATTTGCTTTGACTGTTCTGTGTCTGCAGTCTTACACAAGCCCTGTGTTTACTAAAGCTGGTCATACATGGAGCCAATTTTGCCTGGTTCCTGAAGACTCAGACGAAATGTTGGCCTGGAGACCGTGTCAGCACCCACCCACCCGAAATCCATCAACCTCAAAATAGATTGAGCAGTGTGGAAAACTGTTACTAAACAGTATGCTTTGGGTGCCAGCTGTCAAGGGAGATACCTCCATTAATGCTGTTTAAAGTGGATGTGGGCATCATAATATGTGGCCAGCTTAAGGCTAACCATACACAGGTAGATTTTATTTGAACGTTCATGCAGAAATTCTGAAAATGTTGTTGTCAAAAGCATGAGATAGTACTTTTAGTGACTCTACAAATTCATTAAAAGGCCTTAAAAATGCAATTTGATTGCTAGGCCAAGGGTTCTAATTTCGAGATGCATAGAGGGGAAATAATGTTTATGCCTGTGACATAAGTATTATTTTTTTGTGAACAGAAACCACATTCACAGTTAGAATTTTATTTATTTAGATAAGAAACAAGAATAAAATGTTTCTTTATTTTTTTTTTCAATAGTTTTTTTATTAAATTAACAAAAGTGGAATACAAGTCATAAACAATATACAGTTGTGTTCAAAATTATTCAACCCCCCAATGCTGTAAATGGTTTTAGGGAATTTAGTGTACATTTGTAATTGTATTCTGAATGAAATCCTACAAGGACTTCTTAAAGAACCATATGCAACTAAAATTACATCAATTAGTTTTGTAATACAGTAGTAAATGTTTCTTTTGTGAATTCTTCATTGACATAATTATTCAACCCCTTAAAGACTACCACTCTGAAGAACAGAGGTTCAATGAAGTGTTTTCAATCAGGCATTGAAAACACCTGTGGATATCAGGGAGCAGCAATAAAGCCTAATAAGCACCAATTAGGCAGCTTTAAAATGACTGTGATACTCAGCTCCTCCTAGACATTTACTGGTGGGGTTACAAACATGGTGAGGTCAAGAGGATGGTCCAGGAAGACAAGAGAACAGGTGATTACTCTTCACAGGAAGGGCAATGGCTATAAGAAGATTGCAAAGATGTTAAACAT
>BLSH010188236.1:2449605-2474998 GCA_018402905.1 Glandirana rugosa | reverse complement strand
AGTCACCAGACTTAAATCCGATTGAGAACCTCTGGTGGGACTTAAAGAAAGCAGTTGCAGTGCGCAAGCCTAAGAATGTGACTGAACTGGAGGCTTTTGCCCATGATGAATGGGCGAAGATACCCGTAGATCGCTGCAAGACACTTGTGTCAAGCTATGCTTCACGTTTAAAAGCTGTTATAACTGTAAAAGGATGTTGTACTAAGTACTAAGATTGAATGTCACTTGGGGGTTGAATAAAACTGATAATGATGTGAGCTCAGAAAAGACATTTGTGGTTATTTCATTATAAATGTTATGTTATATTTGTCTGACCTACACGTGCCTCTTTGATTTAATTGTAAGCAGGATGACTGAATGATCATAATCAATGTCAAACCGACCAAAACAATCAATTTCAGTGGGGGTTGAATAATTTTGAACACAACTGTACCTCTTATAAAGCATACAGTCATAACACACATATTACAGTCCTCACAAAATTCAACAGCTTCAGTGAATCAAACTGCGAAAGGTCAATTTCGTTATCTTGAAACTAATATTGATTGTGGTTCTTAAGCCACAGGGCGGGGGAGGAGGTCGGGGTTAAGATTTGCTCAATCAACATTTGAGTACTGTCGGCATCTACGTGTATTGCGGTGGGGAGGGGAGAGTCCCTGTCACCGGGTGACACCCCCGATGGGAACTAGCTATGTCCCCAAGTGAGGGACCGCCCCTCTCCATGAACCTTGTAGGTGTGGAAGGATGCCGAATCAAACCCAGGCTGAGAGCCAAACTAATATAATGTAACTTAAGTTGATAGGTGAGGCCTATTTATACTGAATGAAGTCACAACCCGAGACAGAGGGGGAGTGGTCTGGGTGTGTGCTTATGGGAATGACTTTTAGAGATTCATTGCTTGAGTGAATTGGTCGGAATAACGGTAGATGATCCAGGGAGTTCATTGAGTATGGAATCTTTCAGCTGTGTCATTCGCTATGGCTACCAATTCTTCCATGTTGTAGATGTTATCCACTTCTCGTAGCCATTCTGCAATTGTCGGGGTGCAGACTGACCTCCAGTACCTTGGGCTCAACAGCTCAACCCAAAAAAAAACTAGTTGTGTGTACTAGGCTTAAGGCTCTGCTGAAAGTTGCCTCACACTTCTCCCCCTCCCAGCCTTCCAGTCTTCTAACCTCCAATGAGAGCACAAGCAAGAGGGGAAAATGGAGAGTTGAGCTGGCTTAGGCCATGGATCGAAATTCAGCTGATTCAGCAGGGACCAGCTGAACTTTGATCCTTGTATGGGCAGGCTGATTGTATTCAAGTCGACCCATTAATCAACTTGGGTACCACCAGCCTACATGCTATAGCCGCTAGCAGTAATTATTGTGCTCCTCGTGTCCCCCACTGGCAGAATACAATAGTGCTGCTGGAGGCATTCCCCATCAACACTGATTGTGCTGATGGGGGAATCAAGCGATTTTCTTTTCTTCAACCCATGGGGGAAGTAAAGAAAATCAATTCATCTGTGGCTTGCCTTAGAGAAGACTCTATTCTGGAATTTAAGGATTAATTGCTCCATGAAGTCTACACCTACAGAGGTCAGTAAACTCTAGTTAACTGCACAAGAAAATACTTGAATGTCCATAACCTGGCCACATGTTCAGTGAGCTAAACTCAATACATATATG
Source organism: Glandirana rugosa (assembly GCA_018402905.1). NCBI lineage: Eukaryota > Metazoa > Chordata > Amphibia > Anura > Ranidae > Glandirana > Glandirana rugosa. The sequence goes on along the minus strand of BLSH010188236.1, from coordinate 2,473,325 downwards.
AAAAAATGATTTAAATAAGTAATGCAATCACCAGGAAAGGGGCATTTTTATAAAGCAGTGAATGCAACATTCACCAAAGATTTTCATTGCAGGTGAATCTCTTACTAGTTTGTATTTTAACCATATTGTGCTAGTATGCACGGCATTTTAGCACATTATGGCAGACTTATCTACTACAGCAATTACTGAAATGTCAGCACTCTCCTTCATCACTTCCTCCTTTTCCAAGTCTTTTTCTGGATTATGGATTCAATCTTCATCTGCTTAATTGGTTCCCCCAGATGATGTAACTCCTAACCATGCACATGGGAGTTACTTAATCCCAGCAGAGAAACAGTACTTTTAGAGAAGTGCCTCTTCTGCTGGTGCTGGCTGTCATAGTTGAATTTCAAAACCCCCTGCCCTCTCCTTATCGCCCATACCCATGCAACCGTAATCTTCCCATACTGTGGGGGCTAATACAATCACTAGATCTATGACAGGCACTCATCAAGAGTGCCCAACTATGTTTGCCCTTTCCATTCCTCTTCCCCATTCAAAGAAGTCACACTCCAGCTTCCATGAATAAAAAGAGATCTATGAATGGAGGAGGTGGACCTTTCATTCATCGGCCTGTCCTCCATTCATAGAGTGCTTTTAACTGATGAAAGGTAAAGTACAACTGGTATAATTGGGGGGGGGGGGTGGTCATAGTCAGCACTTGTACAGGGCCAAGCCTGTCCCAGGTCTGGTATTAATCCCCGCCATCAGCACAAGAGACACTTTGCATTAATTGTAACATCCCTTGTTTTTTTTTTAATGTTACCTAAACATAGGCTTTAAAACCACCAATGGGTTCTACTATGCCTTGGCGAGTGGGACCTGTGCACTTGGGTTCCTGCCATGACCACTACAAGGGTGTCACACACTTCTTACTTGGTTTCTCAATTATTCTACATTAGGGAGCGTTCAATATGTGGAGGCGGAGCATTCAGCAAGGTTGGTGGGCTCAATGATGGAAACTATAGCAGGGGGATACCAACACTGGAGTCCACAAGGGAAATACGATTCTAGGGAGCAACCACATTCCTCAAATAACTGAAATACCACTTTTGGTTGTATTGACCCCCTTTTTTTTTGTTGTTGAGATGTCCCTGATGGTATAATAGTACATTTTGTGAGGGAGGGGCCATCATATAAAGGATTATGAAAGTAATTTAGATAATATAAACATTAACCACTATTAATATTCACCACTCTTGATAATTATTCATTTGTGTGTATTTATTTGTACACCATCTATACTACGTGCATTGTTAACCCAACCAAGGTGGATACAAATAACAGAAATCGGATTATATAAAACTCTTTTTAAAAGGTTTAGGCATCACATCATTGAAATGAGTAAAGCGGGGCGAAGCTTGGAAGGAATGAAGGACCCTGATCTTAGTGATAGAGAAACCAACCAAACAAACACCTACACTACTACGCTACTGCAAATAACAAAAGCGAACAAAAGAGAAAAGCATGATATGAAAAACCATAGCAGCAAAATAATGGATAGAAATTGATGTGAACGAGACAAAGGTGAGCCCGAAACATGTGAACCCGGTAATATAAAACTATTTTACTGAAGGAAAACACATTAACAAAAGCTTCAGCTTTCACTATTGCCAATAAAATATTTGAAATGCACGCCGTTGTTTATTTTTACCTTTCATGCTTTTATTATCTCTGTTCACGGGTGTGACAAAACATTTTCGGTGATGACATTGTAGTCAGAGGTAAAGATGTTCTCTATTTCTCTCTGGAACGAGAATTGTTCATCCTCTATCATGGAAGCCATCCAGATTGTTCCTTTTTATTCTGAATGCTGCACTCTAGTCATAGAGAAACTCTGACTGGCCGCAATGAAAACTTTGGGGTTGGTTTACACCAGCAGCATGTGGTGGTGTGCAATGTAAAGGCAACAGTGCCGATGCACCGTAAACAATCTAGTGAAGGAAATAGTTCATTTGGACCAGCTTGGCCAAAACAAACTATTTAAAGTTAAATGAAACCTTAACCACTTAAGGACCGGAAGGATTTCCCAGGTTAGGACCAGAACACTTTTTGCGATTCAGCACTGCATAGCTTTAACTGACGATTGCGCGGTCGTGCGACGTTGTACCCAAACAAAGTTGGCTTCTTTTTTTTCCCACAAATGGAGCTTTCTTTTGGTGGTATTTGATCACCTCTGCGTCATTTCTGAATATCGCTATAAACAAAAAATGAGCTACAATTTTGCAAAAAAAACAATATTTCTTACTTTTTGCTAACATACAAATACAAAAAAAATATATAAAAAACAAATTTATTCAGATTTTATATTCTTCCTCATACTTTTGGTAAAAAAAATCTCAATCAGCGTTTATTGATTGGTGTGTGCAAAAGTTGCCGCATTTACAAACCATGAGAATTTATTTCTGCCATTTTTACAATTTTTTTTTCTTTTTTTACTGGTAATGGTGGCGATCTGCTATTTTTTTTTCGGGACTGCGGTATTGGGTGGACATGTCGCATATTTTTGACACTTTTTTGGGACCAATGACATTTATACAGTGATCAGAAATTTAAATATCCACTGATTACTGTATAAATGTCATTGGCAGTGAAGGGGTTAACCTGGGGGCGCTCTAAGGGTTAACTGTGTTCCCTAGGCGTGTTCTAACAGTATGGGGGCTGGGCTGGTAGGGACACCAGAGATTTAACTGATCCCGAGTACAGGGATCAGTAGATCTCTTAGATGCCACCTGTCAGAACGGGGAACCGCCATGTTTACTTCGGTTGTTCCCCGTTTTGGCTCTGTCACAGCCCATCGCGAGTCACCGGCGGACATCGAGTCAGCCCGACCCGCGGCCCCGCTCGGGGAGCATGCGGCGGGCACGAAAGTGATGACTATAAGCAGCAATTCACGGGACAGAGCCACGCTGTTGCCGCTTATAGTCGTGCGGCGGACGGGAACTGGTTCACCACTTAAGGACTGCCCCAAGTAAATAAAATATTGTTTTTCTCTTCAAAATTGTTAGTCTTTTTTTGTTTATAGCACAAAAAATAAAAACCACAGAAGTGATCAAATACCACCAAAAGAAATCTCTGTTTGTGGGAAAAAAGGACATACATTTTGTTGGGTACAGCATTGCAATTGTCATTTAAAGCAACAAAGTGCCGTATCGCAAAAAATGGCCTGATCATAAGGGGGTTAAAACCTTCCGAAGCTGAAGTGGTTAAGGCAGTTGTTCTCAACCAGGGTTACTCTAGTTGCTAGGGTTCCTTGAGCTATGGCTAAATGACCTCCCATTTGATGGTGCCTCCATAGTTCCAGGGCCAATGCCACTTAGCAGAGCCAGCTGCTCGACATCAATGTCTGTAAGGGTAGCATTTTTACCACGGTCAAATGCAGCCTCACCTATACCCATCAAATACAGCTTCACCAGCGCCAATCAATGCAGCCTCACCTGTGCCCATCAAATACAGCTTCACCAGCGCCAATCAATATAGCCTCACCTGTGCCCATCAAATACAGCTTCACCAGCGCCAATCAATACAGCCTCACCTGTGCCCATCAAATACAGCTTTACCTGTGTCCATCAAATACAGCCTCACAGGGGGTGGGGTATTTGGCAGATCAGTCACTATTTCTATATACATTTTTTACATGAATCAATGCAGAGCAGCCAATGACAGATCAACAGTGGCCAGGAGCCCTAGGCAGCAGTGCGCCCTAGGCGGCCGCCTACTCCACCTAGTGGTAGAGCCGGCCCTGACCACGGTAAAGAGGTCTTTCTTCTCATTAGCTACCAATGTAAGTTGCAATTTTCTAGCTGCCCCCCAATTAATTTGTTTTAGAAGGGGTTCCAAGAGACCTGGAAATAAATTCAAAGGTGCCTCTGGGGGTAAAAAGGTTGAGAGAGAAAATGCTTTAAAGTGGTTATAAATTCTTACAATGAAGTGAATGGCCTTAGGTGATGCACAGAGATGGAACAAATTCTCCTACATACATTGTACCTGTTTATCTGCAGTCTTCTCTTCTTTACATCCATTCAAGGTCCAGAAATTATAAAGCTTGTCTGAGTGTTCAGAGAAAAGAGGGCAGAGAGCTGAAATCACATGCTGCAGAGCTCGGAGGTGAACATGAATCGGTGGAGGCGCTTGAGAACAATAATCGTAACATGTGCCCCAATGGGATAATAAATAGCAAGTAAGATGCAGCAACGTGGTTGTAAAAAGATAAAATAAGTGTTTATTAAAGTACTTACAAACAGTAGTGTTCCATATGGAACCTCCAGTTCCTAGCTCTTCCCCCAGAGCGAATCTTGGCTGCTGAGACATCACCTGTCATTGACAATACACATCCGGACAACAAGCGCCAGATCTATTACTGTTTTCATGCTGCAGAGCTCAGTGAGGATCCCCCCCCCCCACACTCCCCTTTCACACAGCTCACAGGAATAGAGCTGATGCTGGAGGCTGGGACCTGTGCTAAGCCGTTGCCCTGCTGCTTACCAAACACAGAAGGTCACCTGCTCAGCACCAGAGCTATTCAGATATGGCTTTGCATTTTCTCAATGATACAAATGATCTCTGATTGGATGAGGGGGAGAGGCATGGAAGGGGGGCCACAAACTCCACCCCGTCCAATCAGAGAATGCTTTGCATTCATTGAGAAAAGGTCAGTAAGCTGCAGGCAGCCGCTGGGCACAGGACCCGGAAATAATGGTGAAAACTGAAGCAGCTTTGTCTATTTAGGTGATTTCCATCTACCAGGGGAATCGGCCAGGTGTGGTATATATCCCTTTATAAAGTCACATGGTACTGATGAAAAGTGTCGGGGTGGAGCCAATGACGCCATCAGGACACCGGAAATGAGATCACTCAGTATTGGGGTATCACTCAGCAACATCACCTTTCACATTATCCTAATAATTGGGGTAAATATTGCATATTTTTTTGAATTCATGAAAGAGGAGAGGTTTTTTGTCCAAAAAAATTGTTTGAAAAATTGCTGCTCAAATACCGTGTGACATAAAAAATTGCAACAACTGCCATATTATTTTCTAGGGTCTCTGCTAAAATATACATTCTGGGTAGAGGCATTGGTTTGCAGTGATTCGTTTTTATGTTTTTATGTTGACCATAAGCCCTCCATCTAACTTAATCAGTACTGAGTCTACATATGATTATAGTGATCACATGGACCTTTTATCCCAATGACACTTCTGTACTTTTTGTACATATCGAAGGTGCATTGTCAACTAAAACTATCCTTTGGACACACTTTAATATTGTCAGGCTAAATATTCTCCAAGCATTAAACATATTTGCTCTGGAAAGGAGATGCTTGAGAGGGGATATGATTGCGATATACAAATACCTTACTGGTGACCCTAGCATAGGGAAAAAAAATTCAGTGGGAGGGAGTTTAAAAAGACATGTGGCCATTCGTTGAAACTGGAGAAGTGGTTTTCACCTAAAACTGAGTAGAGGGTTCTATACTGTCCAAGCGGTGAGGATTTGGACTCCCTTCCACAAGCAGTGGTATCAGCAGGGGGTGTCGTTAGTTTAAAAAAACCTAGATGGGCATCTTAACAATCGCAACATACAGGGGATTTAATATTGAAATAAACTCACACATGCACACACCATGGGTTGAACTGGAAGCTCCGCTTATTTGCTTCCCCCCCCTGTGGTGCCACATTTGGCACCTTTCAGGGGGCATGGGGGAACGGGGGATATGTTTCTGACAGGTCCCCGTCTCCACTTCCGGGAGACGGCGCCGCACCGGTTTCCCTTAGTGGAGATAGCGTCAGCAGCACCCAGTAGCCAATCCCAAAATCGGCTGGGGTGCCGACATTGCGGGCTCCCTGGACAGGTAAGTGCCCATATATTAAAAGTCAGCAGCTACAGTATTTGTAGCTGCTGACTTGTTTTATTTCCTCTTTAATAACTGTATAACTATGTAACACAGTTCAGGTTTGCGTCTATATTCTTTTTTTTTTTATTATTATATATTCGCTGCTTAGTCAAGGTCTCAGTATATTCATGTTTTAGGTTCTTTATACAATTAAATGTAGATACTTTATGTAAAGATTAAATGTTTATTCCATTGATAGTGATTCCTCTGTGTCCCCTGATCTCCTGATCATACCCGTTGCTATAAATCCTTTATATACTAGGCAATACATATTGGAAAGAAGACATATTTTCTGAATGAATACATTTGCAAAACAAACCATTTATTTAAAATAACTGAATTCCATGATAAATTACCTTCAATTGTACCAGAAGGAACAAGTCACTTGACCCTTTAGTGAATCAGCTAAACCCTGGATTCTTTAGGTATCCATAAAGTTGCAGATTCCACAATGATAAAAGTTAGCATTCAAAATATTCTGACTTTGTAAACAACTGAAAACTTGTCTATTTCTATTGATCAGTTTGTTTGTCTCTGCATCTCTTGTTACCTGGCAAAGTTTATGCCCAGTGTCATAGCTGCATTGTTCAAAAAAATTCTTCAGACTGAAAGGAAATCTAAAATGTAAGGGGTTTGTAATGGGAAAAATTCCAATTGGTCGAGGAAACATATTTTGCAAGCATGAAAAAAAGAACATTTTTTTCTATCATTCCTTTGCGTGTTTTCTGTTGCGCCCATGCAAACATTATGTTTGTAAACAAAGACCAGCCAGACGTTAATATTTCGCATTGAAAGGGAATCTGAATTATAAGGGGGTTTGAAATGAGAAAAATTCCAGTTGGTTGATGACTAGGAAATGTACTTTGCATGCATGAAAAAGGAACATTTTTTATACCATTCCTTGGTGTTTTCTATTGCTCCCAATGCAAATATTATGTTTGCAAACAAAGACCAGCTAGACTTTAAAAAAAAAACATATGCTTCTGACTTATTCTAAGAAGGTAACAAAAGATATATTCTATTTACTTGTTGACCTTTGGAAAATGAATGCCATAAGAAGCATTAATTATTTCGGTTGTTATTGTGTCTGCTCTGCTGTAGACATATAAGAGGCTCTTTAGGCAGACTGCAGCCTGTAGCAGATTAAAATCACCAGCCTTCCCATCGAGCATTGGAGCAACAAGCCCTTCACATTAATGGAATTGGAAGGATGTTAATGAATACATTGCACCCTTCTTTCCCATCTATAACTTAACTATGGGCAATGCTTGAAAAAAAAAGCATTTCCATAAGTAGAAATTTGGGTGGCCATTTAATGATACAAAGGTAAAAAATAAAAACAGTATAGAAAATAATATATAGTTTATATTAAAAGGAGTCTATATATCTAGTATGGTAGCAATCAAGTTTTTTTTACGTATAAATAAATGATATGATATGTGAATGTATATAATGTATTAGTCTTATCAGTGTGCATAATTTTTTAACATAAATACGGAGGAAGGGCAACCGTATTTTCTAGCTTGTTACAAGCATAGTACTTGTGCCTCTTATCTCAGTGCCAGCGGCGGCCCGTCCATAAGGGGCACAGGGGCGCCCCCCTCCCCCAATCCATGCGCCCCTCATCTACAAGCAGGGAGCCAGACGCATGGATTTCAATGGGGGTTTTTTTTGAAGCACATGATTAGAGCATGAGGCTCTAATTGGCTTAAAAAAGGGTGTGCTCAGGGTGCAGAGCCCTGCGCCCCAAACCCACCCAGTTGTGTGACAATAGTACATTAATATTCACTTTTGTCTACCTGATTCTCCTTCCAGCAAATCAGGCAGCGGGTCCTGAAATGCAATTGGCCAGGGAGTCTTAGGACTCCGGGCCAAATGGGTCTCAGGACCCACTTTCTGTTCAGCAGCGAGGAGAAGCAACGCCTGTTCACCCAGGAGGAGAAGCCCCGGCTCTTCTGCTGGAGTTTTCTTCTCCTGGAGAAGCTGGAGCGAGGAGCAGCAGCCCTACCCCAGATCATCTTCATCAGCCTCCTTACGGTAAGGACTCTGATCGCCGCCTTCCCGTCCGTCTCTGGGGAGGGGTTGGTAGCGGCAGTGCGAGTGAGAGGGGCAGATTTGTTCACCCCCCCGCCAAAATATTGAAAATATTGAGCTCTAGCCTCCACTGCTCCGTGCAGATCTATAGGAATTAATAATAATTTACTGAAGGTATTACGCTTTTTGCTTTATTACAGCATTTGTTCAACACAGATACTTTACTGCAACACCCGGAACAAAATTATATCGTAGCTCCCTATTAATATGAATATTTGCATGGGAAAAGGAAAGGGGTCACCTAGCTCCCCCATTTTGGTAATAATGCCTGTGGTTCTACTGTGGAGGCTCTCAAATTTTAGAGTTAGGACTACAGATACTGGGGTGCCATGACGGGGGGCTCTGTAGCTTGCGCATGTATGTGCAAATGTGTGCAAGCTAAACCCCTATTTTTAATGCATACTGTTAGACAGGACAATTCGGTTGGTTGCAGACTGGTCGGTAAGTTGATCCGGGAATGTCTTTGGTTTTGTTTTACATGCATTGCCCTTCCATGTGCTCCATACTGCAAAGCCAGTTATAGGTGAGGGCAGTGGCCACTTGTTTGTACTATTGAAATATTGGTGAGGGAAGTACTGGACACCTTTACTACCATTGTGCTATGTGCTGAGTGTCCAGTGCACCCCTGTGCCTTTGAGGAGGGATGGGCTCCCTCCAGGCTCACCTGCCAACTGCCTATCCATTATAATGCATGTGCTTCCACCACGGAGGCTCTCATAATTTAGAGTTAGGCATCTCAAATCCATAATAATTTATTGAAGATATTACACTTTTTGTTTTATTGCAGCAGCTGTTCAATACAGATACTTACTGCAACTCCAGGAACAAAAATACATCACATCTCCCTATTAAAATGAACATTTGCATGGGCAAAGGGGAAGGGGTCACCTAGCTCCCCCGAGTAATAGCGAAAATGCTTCCACTGTGGAGGCTCTCAAAATTCAGAGTTAGGACTAAAGATACTGGGGTGCCTTGACGGGGCTCTGCAGCTTTATGCATGTATTTGCAAATGAGTGCAAACTGAGCCCCTGTTTTTAACGCATACTGTTAGACCGGACAGTTTGGTTGGTTAACAAGCTCGTTGGTAAGTGGGCATTTCTTTGGTTTTGTTTTAGATGTGTTGCCCTTCCATGTGTTCCTTGCTGCAAAGGCCAGTTATAGGTGAGGGCAGTGGCCATTTGTTCGTACTGTTGAAATATTGTTGAAGGGATGTACTGGACACCTTTGCTGCCATGGTGCTGTATGCTGGGTGTCCAGTGTGCCCCTGTGCCTTTGAGGAGGGGTGGACTCCCTCCAGGCTCACTTGCCCTCTGCCTATCCATTATAATGCATGTGTTTCCACTGTGGTGGTTCTCAAAATTTAGAGTTAGGACTACAGATACTGGGGTGCCTTGATGGGGCTCTGTGGCTTGCGCATGTATTTGCAAATGTGTGCAGACTAAATCCCTGCTTTTAATGTATACTGTTAGACAGGACAATTCGGTTATTTAGCAAGCTGGTCAGTAAGCTGAGCTGGGAATTTTTTTTGGTTGTTTTGATTTTATTCTGAGTAATATGTTCTCACCCTTCCTCACCCCCTGGTTTGGGGACATTTTTAGGTGTCTGTCAGGAAAACCATGCCCAAGCCCCTGTTCAAGCCCGTGCTTAAAGGAATGTGCATACATTCAGAACAGTCCATAGAACTGTGCACAGAATTAGAACCCTGCACGCATCTACATGAGCACATGCACATGCATATGCGTGTGATCACTTTGTTCATGGGTGCAAGTGTACATGTTTGCTGGACCTTGGCACCCAATGGCCTATTTAAAGCCATACAGGACTCTGGATCATTGCTGAGTGTCTGTCAGCTCCGACTGCTTGTGACCTGATCTTGTGTCCCACCTGATACACACGGCACCCAGCAGCAGTGGGATTGTATACATCACTATCTCTCCATACACAGAGGTTGCCGGTCCTTGGGCCACCCGGAGCTTCACTACTGTGAGCTTGGGAGACATGGACACTGACATTTATAGGGATTGCATTCTGCATAACATCCGCTCTGCGGACCTTAAGGGCTTTTCTATCTGCCCAGCTCAGCTCTTACCTGGATGTCCATCCACCAGATAGGATGTAGGAGAAGGCATACAATATCACCACATATTGTCGTGCTGTGATGAGTAAGGGCTAACCCATCAGCAAAGGAGGACTATTCCCCCAAAGTTACACCATCAGTCCAGTCCATCACGTGCAAACATGCAGACTAGACTTTGTTTTATAAGGCTCTGAGGAAGAGGAAAAATCCTCGAAACGCGCCAGCGACTACACTATCTGATTCCCCCAAGGGATATGGGTAGTGGTCTATGGACAGAGAAATGACATGATGTGATTTTACACTAGTTACTAAATGTGAATACAATATCTACTTCTGTTGTTCAATAAAACTTTTTACCAAGGATAATGCGCTAGGCCATGCGCCTTCTATCTTTTCTTTCTATGTTCTGTTGCTGTCCTCTCCCTGTCTGACTACGCATCTGAGTTTCTACATCTGCCTGCTGCTAGCTTGTTTGCTTCAGCTCTGTATCTGCTAGCAAAATATTCCAAACCAAATCTCTTACAGGCACCAATTCTACTCTGTGCCCCGCTATACCCTGTCATCATCCCCAGAGTAAACAGGGATGGAAGCATGTGCAGGGTCTACATGCAACAACCCATACCCACAGTTCTGCCCTCGTTTAGCCTATCGGTACCTCCCCTAGTGTAATTATCTGCCTTGCTAATTCTCCATTATAATATAATATATATCCCCCCTTTTTTTGTTGTTACTGTTGTACTTTTGTTGATCCTACATCTCGTTTAGTGTGGGTCGCTGCAGCTCCTGGGATCGCCTGGGATTCACTCGGTCCAGGAGTTGCGATGCGCACTGATGACTCCCTCCACCCCCATGTGCTGGATGGCTCACGGAGGGGCAGGTTCTGAGTCACTCTGCATCGGTGCCACGTCACCCACGATTTACGCTCGGTGTCCTGTGTGATGCTGCGCCTGCTGGGTCAACCACGCTCGCGGACGCTATTAGTGGGCAGGGCGCTAGTTGCCGAGCGGATATCCACCCGGTGCTTGGCGCCTCCCCACCGTTGTTGGCTTCGGAGTGCGTGACGTTGGGAGTGTGGTCAGGTGGCGGCACCTATATCAGGCTCCGTCCCTGGTGGATTCGGGCGTCCTGCCTTTGCAACTCATGGTGTCACATGGTATCACCATGGATCACAGTCTCCCACTCTTACAGGTAAAGATTTTCATCACCTCCTGGTTTTGCTACGTCTGCTCATGGCTCACCCTGGTTCGGTCTATGGGTTCTTTTTCTCTCAAACTTCAAGGGTCCCCTTTCCTGCACTTCCGTACTTCCTTTGTTTCTTTCTCACTCACCTGGCTCCCTGGAGTCCTTCCCTTCTCCTCTCCTTTTTCTTTCCCACACAGCCTTTTGTTCTCAATTATCTGTCACATGTCCGTTTTTTCCTACTGTCTCACAACATGCACCCCCACTGTAATTTATTAGCTTCACTCTTCCCATTTTTTCACAGCTCACAGCCTCCATAATGTCTCAGTCATGGGTCCATTTCACTGCAGTGACGCCCTCATCCACCGCGGGCACTGCCAATCTTGGGGCCATGCCGCTCCTGCCCCCTGCCACAGCTCCCGGCCTTGATGCCCCTGGGTGGCTTCCGTTGCCCCGGCGATGCACTACCACTCCACAAGTACTGTAAGTGGCATATATAGTCTCTGGAGTGTTATACACCCTCAATACCTCTATATCGCTAACTATCACCCTGTTAATTATACTTTTTTAGATACCACACAAGCCCGCTCCTGATGAGTGGCTATAAGGCCACGAAACTCGTAGAGCTACAAGCTACTGTGTGCTACATGTCATATGCATTTTTTGGAATTCAGATTATATTTACCACCAGTAGGAATTGAGAGGTCCTAGGCCATGCAGATTGTTCTGTGTATATGTCTGTATCATTTTGTATATACATTTATTTGATGGATGGGGGCAATGTACTGTGCCATGCATATTTCTATCTAACACTACTATTTTGTATAATATTTATTATTGATATCCTCATGAAATGATATGTATGTGATTATATACATTTAGTACTTTATTACTCATCAATAAATAATTTTTTACCATATCCATCAATTTATTTTGCATCCCCCGCATGCTTCATTTAAAGTCCCACTTCCTCCTCTGTTCATGCTTTAATGCAATAACTGCTGTTTATACCCAGAGTACACAGGACAAGAGGTGTAAGGGCATCCCTCTCATCAACTCAGCCTCCACCAGGTGCCTCCTGATTGGTCCAGCAGTGTCTCACAGGGCTGGGGAGGTTATCCATGTGTCTATTTGAATTCTGGCAATTCTGTTTGGAGTTTACACAGGGTTTTCTTTAACAAAAGCGTTTATTAGCAGAATCATAAAAAAGTTACATCCAAGATACAACGGAAAACATTGTCAAGTATGAGCAGATTGGGTTAAACAAATAGTATAAACACGAGTAATCACAGTGGTGATTATACACCTCAAAACTCAAAATATAATACCCTATAAACCTCAAAATAAAAAATATGATCAGAATATACAGATTATTGAGCATGGGAGGTTCAAAAAACTAGCTTATGTAAACTGTGATCCATAGGATGAGAGTGTATTGAAAGTTTAATTGAAAAGAACAAGGAAACAGTAAGAAAGTAAAGAAGAGGGAAATGGGAGGGGTAGGTAGGGAGTCCCAGGATCTTACACAGGGTTTTCATAACCTGGTTGCAGCTGAACAGTGTGGTGGGGGGAGGGGGGATGGAGATAATCAAGGCACGTATGGGGTGCTGGAGTTGAGCCTAAGTGAACCTTTTACTTTACCCCACATGGGCAAACGTTTTCTTAAAGCGGAGTTCCGCCCATTTAAAAGTCAGCAGCTGCTGACTTTCAATAATCAGACACTCACTTGTCCCCCGGTCCAGCGATGCAGCCGCCCGCTGGCTCGCTCCTCTCCCCCTCCTCCGTGCGGAGCTGGAATTGCAACTGTGGGCGCCTGGCTGTGGCTTCACAGCCGGGCACACACTGCACATGTGCGAGCCACACTGCAGCGCTCTGAATGGCCGGGCAGTCTTCTGGGACCTGTGAAGTGTCCCAGAAGATTGCTGGGAGGGAGGGGGGATAGGTGAACTTCCTTCCGGCGCCGTGGTGCCAGGAGAGGAAGTGAGAGCTGGATACCTGTCAAAGCCAGGTATCCACCCCCCCCCCCAGAAAAAGACATGCCGATTGTGGCATGTCAGGGGGTCACCAACACTTAAAGCGGAAGTTCCACTTTTGGGTGGAACTCCGCTTTAACCTCACCATGTCCACATTTTTTTTAAATTTTCGCTTACGTTAAAAGTATGTTAAAATTTGCAGTTTTTCTACAAAAATGACTTATAACTCACAAACTGTTAAATATTTTCTGAAAGCAAAGGTCGGTAGTTGCAATTTTTTATGTCACACAATATTTGTGCAAATGTTTTTTATTACATCTAAATTTTCAAGAAAAATACACTAATATGAATTTTGATGCACACAAACATAATAAAGCGCCCAATTATTTTGTAAAATATAAAAAGACGGGGTTGCATCGAATAAATAGATACGCAGGTCAAGCCTTAAAATTGCATGCAAAATGCCAAAAACCTATGGTACCCAAAAATTTCCATAAGTGACAATTTTCATAGCCTTTACAGCTCATATGTTTAGAGTTACCCATGAATGATTGCCTTATAATTATTGCGCTCAGTCTCATGCCTTTGTATTGCACAGGCCAACATGGTTGCTCTTAATTTTTACATTAAAATATATATATTATTTTTTATCATTTACAATTTTTAACACCTTTTTTTTTAACCTTATCGCAAAGGAGGCTAACAAGCCTCTGAATAGTCTGGATTTTTAGGAGCCAGCAGAAAATAAATGAAACAAGGGTTAGCATGATCTTTTCTCTCATGACCCTCTAAGCATAGAGGTTTAGCTCTATGTTTTTTCAAAATTATTTAATGGAAGTTAGGAGTCAGATGGCACAATTCTACTACTTCTACCTTTACCATATAATGCTTTTGTCCTCTTTCTGTTTATATACCCTCACTACAGGAAGCTTGCGCAACAAGAGCCACCACCAATTGTGATGGAAGACAACCCTTTACAGAAGCTATACATACTTGCACATTATGGTACACTTATTTACTAAACTGCCCTCTTCCAATAATGTAAAGTCTGCACTCCTACTGGTTTGCCCATTGCCACTGCTGCCATCTTCTTCCAGTCTTCTTCTGGGTCCTGAGTCTGATGCCTTTTCTATCCCCCAACCAGGTAGATAATAATTAAGCATGAGACACAGTACTCACTCCTCACCAGCCATGAATCCTTACCACTAACAGCTCAATCCTCCGACCATGGGAGCTAGCCAATCAAATTGACAAAATTACCTATCCATGTTCTAGAGTGGTTCTGTCACTTCAACCTCATGTATTACTTCCTACACTGAAGTCAGTTGACCATGGCATCGTCAAAGGTCCTTTAAATCACCAGGATCTACCATAAACCCTGGTGGCACAGTTAGTTTGGAGAATCATCACCATTTTATTGGGGTGTCACCATTAACATTCAAATGAACCATTAGAGGAGATTTCCTGAATATATCACGAATGCTGGCTACATAATGTAAAAGGTAAGGTGCAATGATTAAAAGTAAGAATTTCTGAAGGCTGTGCTTGGAATTCCATTTTATCTTTCCTCTAATCTCTGTTATCAGTAAAAAAGTAATTAATCGGTCCACTAAACACAGGTGTCCATTCCCAGATAGCAAGGATAACTTGCCATAAATTTGTGGCAGTGTTGAATTGTAAGTCTGTTGACTTGCTGCACATTTTCACTGGCAAGTTGTACACTTGCAAAGTTCTTGAAGCATAAGTTCTAGTTGACTATTTTCTAATTTGTAGCAAATTGGAGTGGCAAGTCTATAGCAAGAGCAAAGTTGCAGTGGTGAGTCTACAGCAAGAGCTCTGCAAGTCTACAGCATGAAAATTCAGCCACCATGACCCCTGTGATGGGATGACTTTGGTGTCTGTTTATAAAACTGTGATCAACCGTGATCCCAAGGATCACGGCTGATCACAGTTCATTTTCAGTTTATAAAGTAGAGATAATCGGGGGAGAACACGTTCTCCCCCGATTATCTCCACACACTGAGAAGCTGTCACTGAATGACACAGAAATGGCCAGTTTATGAAGCTGCGATCTCCGCACTTCACTGGCGATCTCAGTCAGAATTCACCCTCCCCGATTCACCAGCTCAGAGGTGGAGAATTGGGGGGGTGAAGAGGGAATCCCGGGGAAGGAGGAAGATTAGAGACTTCCTCCTGCTTCGTTCAGACCCTCCAACACAGTAACCATGTCCCCCTGCCCTGTATATGTGTATATAAGTATATACATATATACATATATATGATGTGTGTATATATATATATATATATATATATATATATATATATACATATCTATAATATATGTGTATATGTATATGTATATATAATGTGCGTGTGTGTTTATATATACATATATAGTGTAGGGGGACTAATAATTTTATTAACGAGATGGGTGTTCTCCTCCGAGAATGTCCGTTAGTGAGCAGTGATAATTTATCACTGCTTCATAAACCGAAATCTCAGCGTTTTAATGAATTTCTGGTGCCGTAATCTCATTATGTCTCACGAGATTCCAGTATCAGGGGGCGTTCTCCACTCAGGGCCGGCTCTACCACTAGGCGGAGTAGACGGCCGCCTAGGGCGCACTGACGCCTAGGGGCGCCTGGCCACTGTTGATCTGTCACTGGCTGCTCTGCATTGATTCATGTAAAAACTGACACTGACTGACTGAGATAATGAGATTGTATTATCACATGCCATTTGCAAATGTATATAGAAATAGTGACTGATCTGACAAATACCCCCCCCCCCCACTTCCCTCATCCCCCGTGAGGCTGTATTTGATGGGCACAGGTGAAGCTGTATTTGATGGGCACAGGTGAAGCTGTATTGGATGGGCACAGGAGAGGCTGTATTGATTGGCGCTGGTGAGGCTGCATTTGATTGCCCCTGATCAGGCTGGGCAGGGAAAAGGGGGTGGAGTCAGGGGTGGAGCCAAGGGGGCGGCAAAATGAGGTTTCGCCTAGGCTGTCAAAAATCCTTGCACCAGCCCCATCTCCACTGTTTGAAGTGTTTGTAGATCACAAACTGTGAAGGGATCTACACCACTTAACCACTTAACCCCCAGAAAGATTTCACACTTTAGGACCAAAGCACTTTTTGCGATTCGGCGCTGCTTCGCTTTAACTGACAATTGCGCGGTCGTGTGACGTTGTACCCAAACGAAATTTGCGTCCTTTTTTTCCCACAAATAGAGCTTTCTTTTGGTGGTATTTGATCATCGCTCCGTCATTTCTGATCGCCGCTATAAACAAAAGAAGAGCGACAATTTTGCAAAAAAACCCAAATTTCTTACTTTTTGATAAAATACAAATCCAAAAAAAAAATATAAAAAAATATTTTTTTCATCGGTTTTGGCCGATTTATATTCTTCCTCATATTTGTGATAAAAAAAATCGCAATTGGCGTTTATTGATTGGTTTGCGCAAAAGTGGCCGCGTTTACGGATGATGAGAATTCATTTCTGGGGTTTTTATATTTTTTTTATTTTTTACTAGTAATGGGGGTGATCTGCGATTTTTAGCAGGACTGCGATATTTTAGCAGACATGTCGGACCATTTTGACACTTTTTTGGGACCATTGGCATTTATACAGCGATCAGTGCTATAAAAATGCACTGATTACTGTGTAAATGCCATTGACAGTGAAGGGGTTAACCTGCAGGGGGCGCTCTAAGGGTTAACTGTGTTCCCTGGGCGTGTTCTTACTGTATGGGGGCTGGCCTAGCAGGGGAAGGGAAGTGATCACAGCTTCCATGTAGAGGAAGGCTGTGATCACAGCCCTTCCCCCTCTCACAGAACGGAGGTCCGTGTTTACTTACACAGACCTCCGTTCTTTCAGTGCAGGGGGGGCATCGCGGGTAGCCGGCGGCGATCGAGTCCGCCGCACCCGCTCCCTGGCCCCCCCCAAACACAGTGAGCGCGCGGGCGCGCCTCCGGCGGCGCGCACGCGTGCTCACAGTGTGCGATCTCGCAGCCGCCGTCATATGACGGCGGTTTGCGATATCAAGCCACTTTGTCACCGTCACCCTGCGGTTGACGGTCGGCAAGTGGTTAATAAACAGGCACACAGGGGAGAACAATCTCCTCTGTGAATGCCAGGGAACTGTGCAATGGATTTTTTACACTGCTTTATCAATGGACACCTATAGCACAACATAACTGAGCCAGAACTTGCAGCAGACTTGTTTTGCAAAGAAAGTTAATCTGGAGACATGCAATGCGGACTTCTAGCAATAGCTTAGCAAGTCATTTTCAAACTTGCAGCACCATTTCTTACTATCTGGGTTTCTACTAAGATACTACAAGACTCACATAAAAGAATATGTTTTTAGAGATGTTGCAGGCTTTTACAAATAATCATGTGTACATACTCTCACAGTATTCTTGAGGTGTTCAGTTATGTCTTCCTAACCTTCTTCAGTCCAGAATGTTATTAATGCTCAGATCAAAAGTGCGGTCAAATGAACCCTCCTAAAAGCACAGTTTCAGCACTATGGAGAGTTCCAGCTGGGACTTTGGCCAGTTGGAGTTTAGGCTGCTTTTGTAATTTGTTTTACAAGTGACGTTCGATTAACTTTTAGCAGTTCTTACATTCTTTGGGTGCACATTTGCCACATTATAAATACATTGAAGACTGGTAAATCTGCTCTTCTCAAGAAATATCTGTTTTTAAGCAATTTCAGCCAAGGAAGGCCATGAAAGACCAACTCCATCCAAAGCTTTTTTTTTGTTTTTTTAATATAGAAAGAAAAAAATACAATCTTTATCAGTTTTTTATTCTTTGAGTCAGACCTGGGCATTAAATATATATGGGCATGAATATATATAAAGTCCGGATTTATTTTCATTCGAATTCTAGTATAATAAACAGTCAATGTTGCTTAGCCCGCATCTGGAGTAATCATACTAGTTGCATCTCAGGATTCCACTAATTCTATTAGTCCGGTACACATTTTGCTTAACAGTACCAAGCTCTAATGAAGGGGGACTCTTAGAACATCCTAAAAGGGTTGACTTGTTATGATAGAAGAATCTAAATAAAATAAAATCTATGCTTTATATGTTTTGCTTTTGATGCTTTCCTCTTTGAACACCCAATCCCTGATAGAGCAAAGAGCCAACCTTCAAGCACCACACCTGGGAGAGTTGCCTTAGAACACAGGTGCTCAACCTGTGGCCCTCCAGCTGTTGAAGAACCATTCCCTCTACAGAACACCTAGCGCTTTAAGAGGTCCAGCCCCCATCTCCTTTCTTCTGCTTCCCAAGGTTTTTATTGTTGTCTCTGTTGGGAGGAGGTGAGATGAAATCTCTTTAATAGGAACCCAGTGTGCAGTAAAAAAAAGTTTTGTAGTAGCTACCCTTCCAAATGTCTGTAGACCTTCACCCCCCTCCCTGCTATGTTTTATGGCATACAATAAACAAGTAATCCTATATCAAAATGGCAAAAAAAAAATAAATACCTTAGTCATTATTTAAAGTGGCTGTAAAACCTTACATAAACCCAGTAAAGTGGCTAGCCTCATATGATACATAGAGATGAAAAAAACCCTCCCACATAAGTTGTACCTGTTTATCTGCAACTCCCTCTGCTTCACAGCCTACTAAAGCACACATTTTACGCAATTTCTGAGTTTCAGAAGGCAGGGGGCGGGGAACTGATTTCACATGCTGCACAGCATAGAGCAGGGAACTGAGTGTAATCTGAGACCTATGTGGAGAGAATGGGCAAACCCCCTCTATACAGTCTCAAAGGGACACATGCACAGCTTAGAACATCAATCACTGCTTTGTAGTGGAGCTCCCCTCCCCAATCACCCTCAATTCCTTGGAGTCGGCGCGGCCTGTCAGAAATGATAGTAGACAGCAGAGGACCAAGGCAGCAAACAGAAATCACATTTGATGCTTTAAATTGAGGCAAGTACACATGATAAAAGGATATGCTTTGTTCATTTTTCAAGTCAGAGGTTTCCAACCACTAAGGCAATCACATTTAAATTATACTTCTCAGTTTTTTTAGGGCCCAGGTGTGTGCTGTTGTCCTACTTTACTACAAGTTATGCTTTCAGTAGCTGCTGTCAATCATTATGCTAGAACCATCCCAGCAGGCATGGCTGCCTGTGATGTGAGCCGTTACCAGAAGGAGGGGGAAAGCATGTCATCCATAGGCACAACTTGCTTTATTGTAAAAGAATAAAGAGGGCGCACCAGCCTTGCGCATTACCCAAGTAAAATTTATTAAGATCCAAAGGAAAATAATTATACTCACAACCAAAATAGAAATGAAGGCATATCAAAGTCCACAAGGGACTAGCAACAACCAGGTCATCGGGGCTATGTCCAACACGTTGGAGGACCCTATGGAAGGCTGACACGTTTTGAGGGGTGACCGCCTCTTTCTCAGGATTGGCTCTGAGAAAGAGGGGATCACCCCTCGAAATGGGTCAGCCTTCCATAGGGTCCTCCGTCGTATAATTGAGTATAATTTTTTCCTTTGGATTTTAATAAATTTTACTTGGATAATGCACAAGGTTTTATAGCATTTCCTTTGGGAGTCCGCTGGCCATTGGAGGTCAGCAAGGCCTGTGCTTCCTTTGTGAACCATCAGAATTTCATGGCACTTCCATTACCATCGCAATAATTTTGAGCGCAGGAAATTTTCTGTGTGACTGTGATTTACAACTTTCTTTATACAATTGAATAGAGTGAGCGCAATGGGGTGACCATTGACCAAGACTAAAAGCACTGTACACAGCATAGTCACTGTAGCACTACCCCCATAGGAGCTGCTAGATATTTTACCCTGATCTTCCCTAGTTATAACTTCTGCAGCCAGGCACACAGTATTTTCTTCCACAGCCAGGTACACTCTTACTTCAGCTTGTTACTCCAATAACCAGACTTCGGATTTTTGTTTGTTTTTGTTGTTTTATTGGAGAACTTTTATAGGGAAGGGATGTAGTGGGATACTCCGAGATACAAAGAGGACTCCTTCGGAGCGTATTTTGTAAGTGGAATCTGACAAACTTTGAGCTGCGTTTGGTCATATTGGAGAGGATTTCCCTCTCTTTGGCCCCTTTCTTACAGGCTGGATCCATTTTTCTCTGCAGGGGATCTGTCCACTGATCCCCCGCTGAGTTTAGCAGCGCAGGAGGATGATAGGTCCATTCTGCTTATGCAGAGTAGACTTGGACACAGTCCACTCTGCTCTATGAGCAGTCAGATGTAAAGGGACCGGCTGTCTGTTTACATCTGACTGCCCTGAAGGATGGAGGGGAAAGGATCCCCTTCCTTTTGTTTTTGCTGGATTGGTTTGGAGGTAGGTAGGACACAAATCCATCTAAATCTTCTGCTCCATAGAGGAGAATGGGGGGTCCGATCATGTCTGCCTGAAAAATGGACAGGAGGACCTGATCGCAATGCTCATGTGAAAGGGACCTATGACAAAAATGGGGGAAAAAAATATATACATATATATATGTATATACAGTATCTTACAAAAGTTAGTACACCCCTCACATTTTTGTAACTATTTTATTATATTTTTTCATGTGTACAGGGGTGTACTCACTTTTGTTGCCAGTGGTTTAGACATTAATGGCTGTGTGTTGAGTTATTTTGAGGGGACAGCAAATTTACACTGTTATACAAGCTGTACACTCACTACTTTACATTGTAGCAAAGTGTCATTTCTTCAGGGTTGTCACATGAAAAGATATAAAATATTTACAAAAATGTGAGTGATGTACTCACTTTTGTGAGATACTGTGGGGGTGTGAGACCCCCCACCCCTTCAACCTCTGCAGCAATGCTGGCAGCACTCATGCATCTATTTCCCAAAGACAACCTCTGGATATGACGCTGAGCATGTGCACTCAAATGCTTTGGTTGACCATGGCGAGGCCTGTTCTGAGTGGAACCTGTCCTGTTAAACCACTGTATGGTCTTGGCCACCATGCTGCAGCTCCTTTTTATTGTTCTTGGCAATCTTCTTATAGCCTAGGCCATCTTTATGTAGAGCAACAATTCTTTTTTTCAGATCCTCAGAGAGTTCTTTTCCATGAGGTGCCATGTTGACCTATCAGTGACCAGTATGGGAGAGTGAGAGCGATAACACCAAATTTAACACACCTGCTCCCCATTTACACCTGAGGCCTTGTAACACTAACGAGTGGGGAGGGAAAATGGCTAATTGGGTCCAATTTGGACCTTTTCACTTAGGGTTGTACTCACTTTTGTTGCCAGTGGTTTAGACATTAATGGCTGTGTGTTGAGTTATTTTGAGGGGACAGCAAATTTACACTGTTATACAAGCTGTACATTCACTACTTTACATTGTAGCAAAGTGTAATTTATTCAGTGTTGTCACATGAAAAGATAGAATAAAATATATACAAAAATGTGAGGGGTGTACTCACTTTTGTGAGACTCTGCATATGTAAATATATTTATATATTATATACTGTATTACACAGGACAGCACACATTTTGGTGCCTCAAATGTTAGCACTATTTCTGGGTATATTTGACCTGCTGATTCCATAAATGGAACATATTTTTCCTATCAGCTCTAGTTTTTGAAATACAGCACAAATGGCATATACCACTCTTCACTCTGGCCGCCTGTTAAAAATCAGAATATAAAGATACTAAAATACGTCAGGATGATTCAGGCAGCACCGCCGTGAAGTAGCCATAACCCCTACAATGCTGGATCTGCAAAAATGAAATGATGTGAGTGGCAATATACATACACCTCCTATATGATCAGAAATATAATACAGTTAATAACTTGCACTTTAGAATCCAATACTTCCAATTTAAAATTACAGTTGGAAGCAATGGCGGCTATAATAGGTTTTCAATAAACCAAACATTGACCCCCCCCTCATAAATGTGGGGAACACCGGGAACACCAGCAACAACCACCCCCCCACCCAATATTAATTTGCTATTGTCACAAAACTGGGTGGGCTCAGGGCACAGTGCTCTGCCCCCCCCCCCCGAGCCCACCCTTTTTTGAAGCCAATTAGTGCCCTTGGCTCCCTGCATGTAGATCAGGGGGCCGGATGCATGGATGGGGGGTGTCGTCCGTGAGCCACTGATGAAAAGGCCCCCACTGGTTGGAAGTACGTAAACACCCTCACTATATCTGCTACGCTAAAACACAAACTAGGTAAGAGAAAAACAAATTGATAAGTATGATCTTTGAAAAAAACTGAACAAAAAAATTATACCATATCTAGAGCTGATGCAGTCTAGCCAATGCCATTTTCTGAATCAGCCCCCCAAATAACCCCAAGAACAGGTCTATAAAGCAAGGCATTAAGAAAATTTTTTTTTTTTTGTTGGGCCGTGTATAGATATGTTTTAAATTAAAGCGATATTAAAGCCTTGTTAAAAAAAAATAATAAAAAAAATAACAAACGTTATACTTACCTGTGTGATGGTTTTGCACAGAGCAGCCCCGATCCTCCTCTTCTCGGGTCCCACCCAAGCAGGCGTGCTCCCAAGCCGCAGCTCTGTGTGTCCATTCACACGGAGCCACGGCTCGACCCCGCCCCCACTGTCTCCTGATTGGCTCACTGGCTGCAGCCACAAGCTAATCAGGATTGCGAGTCCCCGGAGAGGCAGAGCTCTGGTGGAGATTGCTGGATCAAGATGGTGCTCAGGTAAGTATTAGTGGGGGCTGTGGGGGCTGCTTCACAGAAGATTTTTTTAAACTTCATGCATAGAATGCATGAATCTAAATAAACCTTTACAACCACTTCAACCTGGTAAGAATATCTAAACTGCAGATGAATACATACCCCTAACTAATAAGGGGTCCTTTGGAAGAATTAGAGTTTTTCTTTAAATATCACTCAGCAGTCTGTCCTAATCTTTTGCTATTAAATTATAGAAAGCAGCTGACTGATGGGGATCCATAAGATCTAATTTGCATAAGAACTGTGGGAAGTTATTCTTTTGTCAGTTTAATTCTGTGACAATGCTGTGATTCAGCATACGATACAAACTTTGTCTCTGTCACAATCCCACGCATGCCCACGTAGCCGCACTACCCTTCTCTGTAAGTAATCCCTATGAATATTTCAATTTCTCCTCTGGTAGATATAAACTTGTCTCGGTGAAGTTACAAAATGACTTCATTCTCCTCTTTAACTTTATAAGTATCCCTAATGAATGTCTCTTCCCATCACGCCGATGCACCCGTACGCACCCTAACACTGTCTCTGTTTCAAACATAGCATACGACTTAGTGTCGTAACAGTGTCTTAATTTGACTGTTTTCTTATTGAAGGGTGTCAAGAATACGTTTAATCTAGAATACCTAGGGGTAGTCAGTCGACGAAAGATATTAAATTATCGTTTTCTAATCCTGTCTGACGACTCACTATAAATTTCTTTTTGAGATTAAGAAGGTTTC
>BLSH010188236.1:2439167-2449401 GCA_018402905.1 Glandirana rugosa | reverse complement strand
CTGTCCACAAGGTTTAGGAGTGTCTATGGGAATGTTTGACCATTCTTCCAGAAGCGCATTTGTGAGGTCAGGCACTGATGTTGGATGAGAAGGCTTGGCTTGCAGTCTCCGCTCGAATTCATCCCAAAGGTGTTCTATCGGGTTGAGGTCAGGGCTCTGTGCAGGCCAGTCAAGTTCCTCCACCCCAAACTCACTCATCCATGTCTTTATAGACCTTGCTTTGTGCACTGGTCCAAATCATTTGGTGGAGGGGGGATTATGGTGTGGGGTTGTTTTTCAGGGGTTGTGCTTGGCTCCTTAGTTCCAGTGAAGGGAACTCTTAAGGCGTCAGCATACCAAGACATTTTGGACAATTTCATGCTCCCTGCTTTGTAGGAACAGTTTGGGGATGGCCCCTTCCTGTTCCAACATGACTGCGCACCAGTGCACAAAGCAAGGCCCATAAAGACATGGATGAGCGAGTTTGGGGTGGAGGAATTTGACTGGCCTGCACAGAGTCCTGACGTCAACCCAATAGAGCACCTTTGGAATAAATTAGAATGGAGAAGGCAGCCAGGCCTCCTCGTCCAACATCAGTGCCTGACCTCACAAATGTACTTCTGGAAGAATGGTCAAACATTCCCATAGACACTCCTAAGCCTTGTGCACAGCCTTCCCAGAAGAGTTGAAGCTGTTATAGCTGCAAAGGGTGGGCCAACTCAACATTGAACCCTACGGACTAAGACTGGGATGCCATTAAAGTTCATGTGCATGTAAAGGCAGGCGTCCCAATACTTTTAACAATAAAGTGTACCTGTGGATCCTTTCAGTTTCTTTAATTTTGCTTTATGGTGATGTAGCACCCTCCTAAGCAGGTTGCTAGAATGTACATAGTTTAGTGTAGTGTGTTCTCTTGCTTAACAGGAGACTGTTAGGTAAAAGATAGCAGCTTCCCTGCCTAACAGGAATATTACATTGTTTAGCAAAGGAATCCTGTGTTTCACAGTGCTGCTGCTTCTAAATTGGCTCCTCTGTATCCAGGCAACTTTGGAAGGTTCTGGTTGAACAGGAGTGGCCCATACAGATCAGCAACATGAATATGGATGTCATCTCAGCCAATTACAGGAATAGGGGCCCCTATGCATGCTGGGAAGGGTACGTAGATATATATATATATATATATATATATATATATATATATATATAGATTCGGTGGCACACACAGGAAGTGTGTCTTTCCCTGGAGAGTCCAGCTGAGGAGGGGGTGCTGTGCACTCCTCGGCACCTCCTGCTATGTGGTCTCTGATGGGAGGCCTGGGGCTAAAATGCTGACCAGAAGAGCGGGAGCCGCTGTCAGAATAAAATGTCCTGGCGTAGGGGATTTCTTTATTCAGTTTGTTGGTGTAGATGGGGGAATCTGTTCAGACTGCTTATCACCAGCTTTACTATTAAAAGGAGAAGCACAGCCAAAGCTCGTTTGGCTGTATTTTCCTGTGGACCACAGGAGTGCAGTTCATTCTGCATGCCTGTGACCCGTTTTCAGCAGACAGCAAGCGGAAGCCCGCTGTCGGCTGACATCACAGAGCTAGTCTAGGCTTGGTAAAGATTGTGACCATATGGTCAGGATTCACCCACAACCCTGGACCGGAACCTGGCTCAGCCTCTCAGTGGGCTGGTAAAGCCTGAGCCGGCTGCTCCTGGCCCCTCCACAGCCCAGTGCTCCAGTGAGCTTGGGGGGGGGGGCAAAGCAGAGAGCCAGTGACTGACAGTCACCAGCTCTCTGCTCATGGAGCTCTGAAAACCGAGCAATCAGTGGTGTTTGGTCGCTTGTTTCTGAGTCTTAGAGCCGGCAGGAGACAGATGCAGCATCGGACCAATGCTGCATCCACCAAGGCAAGTATGATTCTTGAAAAAAAAATGCTGAACTTCTCTTTGAAGTTTCAAACCTTCCCTACTCTATCCAATACACAAAAAAATCAATTCCACCCACCCTCCTGAGCGGAGTCCACCTGATAACATACTTACCTTCAGCCATGCCCGATGCCATCCAGCCCACAAAGAAAACCTCTGCTTGGCCATACTTCTTTGGGGTTGAATCATTGTTAAAAGTAAGCATGTAACCAGGGATGTTGGGGGGTGGGGGCACACTCAAGGAGGTGGGGGCATTAATTAAAGGAGAACTTAAGATTATTAAGCAAAAGCAAACACCCTAGATGGCGAATGTTGTTTCACAAATGCAGGCCCACATACAGATATAACATAGAATCACCTTAGACTATGCTTAGTTATATGGCCATCTTTATATTCATATTATATCAGCAGGTAGCAGTGTGGAGGTGATAGTTGATCAAAAATCACATGACCTATCATATTCTTTGTTCCTCTGCATTCTCCAACTGCTGAGAAATGACAGTTGATGTGGTATATAGAGATGTCAAAGGATTTCATTCCATGGCAACAATGCATACTCATTCCACTCTGTTAAACAAACCAAAAAAGAAATTTTGAAAAAAAAAATGGGTAGAAAGTATCTTAATCTCGACATGAAAAACAGCTGCAGTATGCTGCAAAAGATCTAAACCGTTGCTGTGGATAAATCCAGATCATTTCCCAAATGAGAAATGAGTAATATCATTCCTATGGTCAAAGTTCAGTGGAAGGTTTAATAGAAATCACATCAATTGCCTTGATCTGTCTCAACAGTCCTGTGTAGAACCCTGGTCACAATTAATTTAATACGGATTATAAACTTAAGCGATTATAAAATTAAATATGCTACACGTCTGCATTTTTCATCTTTCGTAACATTCTAGCATGGGTTATTCTGTATTGGAATGCTCTTTTTTATCATTAACTTATACAGTGCCAACATTTTTTTTATTGTGAGGTACAAAATGATATCATATGGGTTAGAATAATAATATGCGCTAATATGATAATAAAAAATTGGATTTAGAATTCAGCCCAAAGGAGTCTTTAAGCTAAAAGGACAGAAGATAGATACAAGAAATATAAGGGTTTTTTTTATGTTAGTAACGGAATGGTCTGTGGCAGTGTAGTGACTGGAGGAAGAAAAATATGGCTGAGAGAGGGTGTGATTTAAGTTTTTGTGTTTTCTGCAAAAAAAATGATGTTGTATATAATGGCTTGAAAATAGTATGAACGCATGTAGAGTTGAATTCAATAGGTAGGGAATAGCATGAAAGAAGTCTTGGTGTTTGCAAAAAGTAGTATTAAGAATAGGCAAAAGAAACATGAGAGTATATACCCAGAGAATTATCTTAGAACATTGTTTTATTGATAAGACAAATTTCCATATTAACATAGTAGAAACTAGTGAATGCTTGCGGACATCCCAAATGCTAGAATTTGGCACTATTTTCAGTTCATTCTAGACATACCTGAATGACAAAGGAGGAAGCCAAGCACCCCCTGGGCAGGAGTACAGGGAATACTGGGATGAAAGAGTCCCCATCAACAGTGATGACATCATTGATAGCAATCTCAGCAAGTAGCTAGGGGTAATGGAAGACCAAGGCCCCCAAAAAGAATAGGTCTACAACAAGCCAGGGTAAGCAACAGCTGGGCAAAATGGTACAAATTTGGCAGACAGACAGAGAGGAACAAGCACCTTTGAGCAGAGAGAGATACCAAAGTGGAAGGCAGTAACTGTAGTCAGAGAACAAGCAGTGGATGCTTGCAGACATTTCAAAATGTAGAGTTTGGCTTCATTCCATCTTCATTTTATCATAGACATGCCTTGTAGACATGTCTACGTGTGTCAGGCATTTGGATGGGGAGCCTGAGATGATGAGGGTGGACTGTCCCAGGCCCAGAACCCTAGGCAGGAGTACAGGGAGGGCCAATACAAATTAGTGGCATGATGTCACTGCTGTCATTGGAGCACATGACACTGTTGACAAGCAGCTAGGGGTCACAGGGGATGGGGGGCCCCTATAAGAATAGGTCAGGAACAGGCCAGGGTAAGCAGCAACCAGGAACTTTGGCAGGCAGAGACAGCGTTAGAAATAGGCTGAGACAACAACTTTTAAACAGCAAGTTACCAAAGGGATGGCAGGAACTGTAGTCAAATCTGGCAGGCAGAGGCAGAGGAGCAAGCACCTTTGAGCAGAGAGATACCAAAGTGGTAGGCAGTAATTGTAGTCAGAGAACAAGCAGTGGATGCTTGCAGGCATCTCAAATGCTAGAGTTTGGCTTCATTCCATCTTCATTTTATCATAGACATGCCTTGTAGACATGTCTACATGTGTCAGGCATTTGGATGAGGAGCCTGAGATGATAAGGGGGGCCTTTCTTACTGTCCCAGGCCCAGCACCCTAGGCAGGAGTACAGGGAGTGCCAATGCAAAATAGTGGCATGATGTCACTGGTGTCACTGGAGCTCATGGCACTGTCGACAAGCAGCTAGGGGTTACAGGAGATGGGGGCCCCAATAAGAATAGTTATGTGTTTAGTTCCCCCGCGCAAACCCAAAACAAAACCTCAAATGCTTATTATTTGTGCTAGGGGCAGTATTTGCAGCTGTGGTGTAACAAAACAATAATAATATCCCAGTGGTAGCCACGCTCCCCTACTAATGTGAATCGATCATGTTAATTATGCAATATACATATAGCTGCTTAATACCAAAACGTGATAAACATAATGAAAAAACGTATAAGAATTTTCCTGAGAAAATATATAAAATTCCCAAAATAATATGTATAATCAAAAAATGAATTCTATAAACATAATCCACATGCATAGTCCATTTAGTTCCACATGCTCTTATGACTAGGTTATCTGGGATTCGTGCTCCACCACCACCTGTCAATCTATGCACTCACCAAACGCTGGAAAACTCAATTATAAACCAGGTCAGTGTATTGCCAGATCTGCATCTCAAATTGCTATTTATCCTCTGCACCAGATAATTAGTTCTCTGCGGTTGCTCATAGGAAGAAAAACATCTCTCATTGCGCAATGCACCAATGTGAAATTTATTTAAAATAGAAGTAAAATATTCCCTCTCATGCTTATGTGCCCTTAGACTGGCACTAAGTCTATCCAGCGATAAGACTGCCTATGTTGCTGTTGCGGTTCCGGCCTGGTTTTGGATCCGGAATCTTGGCAGGACGTGACGTTTCCGTCGCACAACTAGCTCCAACGCGTTTCACATTAATAATGCATCACCAGGAAGCATTATTGATGCGTTGACGCTAGTTGTGCGACGGAAACGTCTTGTCCTGCCGAGATTCTGGATTCAAATAGTTTTCAGATTCCAATAGTTTTCAAATTCGAATTCGAAAAGTCCTCAAATTTGAATAGTTTTCCAACTTCCAAAGAGAACAAAATAGAATAGAAAACAAAGGAATTGAACAGAAAAAAAACAATAGACTAGAAAAGAATATAACACAAAACAAAAGAATAGAATGCAACAGAGTAAAACAGCTCTGTTCCACTCCACCATATTATATTCTTTCATTTTCTGCTATATTCCCCTCTATTGTATTCTATCTTTTTCCATTCTATTCCTCCACTTTCCACTCCACCCCATTCTCCTTGGATATTGGAAAACGATTCGAAAACAATTTGAATTTGAGAATGATTAGAATTTGAAAACGATTTAAATTCGACAACTTTCTCGATTTTGAAAACCATTCGAAATCGATTCGAAAACTTTACTAATCGATTTGAAAACGAATAAACTAAACAAATTCCGAAAACAAATCAAATGAGTGAAACAAATCTAACTAAACGAACTTGTGTAAATAACAAATCGAAACTAAACTAAACAAATTTCTTCGCTCTGCACATGTCTACCATCAGTGCACATCAGTGAAATAGAAAAATCACCTGTTTTTAAAATTTTATAACACACTATGAAAAAGTCTGTTTTTTTTTTTCATAATACAAATTTATACAATTTATACAAAAAAAAAAAAACGGTGGTGATTAACCTCCTCGCGCCGCCGCTATAGCCGAATGACGGCTACAGCGCGGCTCTAAAATGCCGGGAGGACGTCTATTGACGTCCTCCCATTTGGCTCGTGCTGCGCGCGCTCCCGCGTGCGCGAGCGGCGCGTGCTCGTGCCGCTGCACGCTGCGGGAGCGTGCCCGCGGGTCGGGCGGACCCGATGTCCGCCGGAGACCCGCGATCTCCTTACTGAGAGGAGGAACGGGGAACCGCCGAAGTAAACACGGCGGTTCCCCGTTCTGTGAAGAGGGGCATGCCAGATCTACTGATCCCTGTCACTGGGATCAGTTAGATCTGTCATGCCCCTGTCAACCCCACCCCCCCACAGTTAGAACACACCCAGGGAACATTGTTAACCCCTTCACTGCCCCCTGCAGGTTAACCCCTTCAATGCCAATGACATTTATACAGTAATCAGTGGATATTTAAATTTCTGATTGCTGTATAAATGTCATTGGTCCCAAAAAAGTGTCAAAAACGTCCGACATGTCCGCCCCGATATCACAGTACCGATAAAAATCGCAGATCGCCGCCATTACCAGTAAAAAAAAAATAATAATAAAAACGCCATAAATCAATGTCCATAGTTTGTAGGCGCTATAACTTTTGCGCAACCCAATCAATAAACGCCGATTGCGATTTTTTTAACCAAAAATATGTATAAGAATATATATCGGCCAAAACTGATGAATAAATTTGTTTTTTTATATTTTATTTTTGGATATTTATTATAGCAAAAAGTAAAAAATATTGTTTTTTTTCAAAATTGTTGCTCTTTTTTTGTTTATAGCGGCGATTAGAAATGACGCAGAGGCGATCAAATACCACCAAAAGAAAGCTCTATTTGTGGGAAAAAAAGGACGCCAATTTTGTTTGGGTACAACGCCGCACGACCACGCAATTGTCATTCAAAGAGCGACAGCGCTGAAAACTGAAAATTGGTCCGGGCAGGAGGGGGGTTTAAGTGCCCAGTAAGGAAGTGGTTAAACACCACCAAAAGAAAGCTCCATTTGTGTGAAAAAAAATTATAAAAATTTTGTTTGGGTCCAGTGTTGCATGACTGCGCAATTGTCATTCAAAGTGTGACAGTGCGGAAAGTTGAAAATTAGCCGGGGCAGGAAAGGGGTAAAAGTGCCCGGTAGGCAAGTGGTTAATGGTGGGAGGTAGGAAAAGGTGGGCAAGCTTCATCACTATCAGGAAACACCAAAGCCTCACCTATCAGAATTGCCCACTATACACTTTTCTATTTTTATGACTGATTCTCTTTATGGCTTTACAAATCGGCAACGACGGTCGAAAATAGAAATTTTAAGAATAGAGAATTATAGCTAAAAATGTACACCCATGTGCATAAAAATACCTCTGCCTAAGTATATAAATTAGTTTTTAAAAATAGAAGTGCAAGGGAGCTAAAATAAAAAAAATGGGTAATATAAAAGTGCGGCTTGTTCTAAGCTGGAGTTTTTTTTTTTTTTTTTTGCTTTTTTTTTTTCATTTACATGGTGTGCTGGAAAGCAGGTTGCAATCTCCAGCTGGTTGACCTTGTTGTA
Source organism: Glandirana rugosa (assembly GCA_018402905.1). NCBI lineage: Eukaryota > Metazoa > Chordata > Amphibia > Anura > Ranidae > Glandirana > Glandirana rugosa. Next base: position 2,441,896 of record BLSH010188236.1, on the reverse strand, counting down.
GGTATAATTAGCCCACCTTTTAACGCCTGCTGTGAAGTGTGACAAGAAACTGTGTAACACCAGCATTTATTCAATGTGCCTAACACAGGCGCAGAAACTGGATTTTTTTTAACATGCCGAGAAAAAATGAATTGGAAGAGATTTTACTTCCCCTGGAAATATGAGGCTGCTAAGGGGAAACCATGGTGTAGTTTAGGGCAATACATATTTAATTTAATTACTGTAATGTTTAACTGAAAGGGATTTTTGAAGCCCATCTCTAAATTCCCCCCATAGGTGTGCACAGCCTATTACACGTGTGGAGTATGTAGATAGATAGATAGATAGATAGATAGATAGATAGATAGATAGATAGATAGATAGATAGATAGATAGATAGATAGATAAATAGATAGATAGATAGATAATGGATGAATGGATGGATGGATGGATGGATGGATGGATGGATGGATGGATGGATGGATGGACAGATGGATGGATGGACGGACGGATGGATAGATAGATAGATAGATAGATAGATAGATAGATAGATAGATAGATAGATAGATAGATAGATAGATAGATAGATGGATGGATGGATGGATGGACAGATGGATGGATGGACGGACGGATAGATAGATAGATAGATAGATAGATAGATAGATAGATAGATAGATAGATAGATAGATAGATAGATAGATAGATAGATAGATAGATATTGTGACAGTGAGAAGCCCTGCCACAGTAAAACTTTTACAAATTGGCATTAAAAGGACACAGGATTCTCAAAGGTGCAGTTTAACCCCTTGGAGCCGGTACCCGCCAACCCTTTAAGGGCTTTAGAATGGCAGGAGGCTTATGTTCATGTGACTGTTGTGATTGGCTGTCATGGTGGTCACGTGATCAGAAAGCTGAGTGGCTGCACATTTGAGTGCATTAGTGCAAATAGAGCTGTACCAAGAGCGCGTTCCCGGCACAGTTACTGGAGGCTAACGGAAAGCTCCCGTTTGCCACTTGCTCTATTTGCACTAATGTACTCAAATATGCAGTCACTCGGCGCCAAGACTTGGTTGCCAAGAGCTCGCATATTTGCGTGCGTTCAGTGCCAAGAGGTTAAATGATGTCAGTAGACCAGTAGACGGTGTCAGTAGGGCAGTGGGCTGTGTTAGTAGTTTTTTATTTTTATTACTTTATTTTTTATTATCTGCATAGGAAGTGATCTGTGATGAGTGCCTTCCTTTTCATTCACAAACCAAAGTATAGTAAACACAGTTTACTATGCTTCCATTATGAATGAACACGGTGAGTGATCCCCCTTGTGCCCAGAGCAGCTGGCAGGAGAGGAGTGGGATGGGGGCATGGGGGAACTGAGCAGCACTAGGTGATACCCAGGCACATCTGGCACACCACTTGTGCACGCCTATGGTTCCCCCATATTTGTTTTTAAATAACTAAAAACAAAATACATGCTTTAATGCCCTTTTGATTTGCCAAGTGTAATGCAGCCAGGCTGCATGTACAATATTAAATCTGATTCCTCCCGTATTGAATTGTATTGTAATTGTACTGCCTGCCCTAATATTGTAAAGCACTGCGCAAACTGTCGGCGCTATATAAATCCGGTATAATAATAATAACTTATTGAACATGTGGGTGTGTTCATGATCGTTTGAGCTTACAAGAAGTGGGTTGAATGAAACTGGTTGTGATTTAAACCTAAAGAGGAACACCATCTAGAAAACAAGGAAAGGCTCTGCAGGGGATAATGCCTGATTCAAAATATGTAAACAGACACCATGCTTGGCAAATGATTAAATCCAAATCAAAAGAAATAAATCAGACATAAAAAAATATAAAGTCCCACAATTTGTAAAAAAAAAATTGTGCTCATGCTCAAATTACAAATAGACAGATCGGTTCTCCACTGCTTAGTGTTCAGATCAGGTGCCCTACATGGATGTAAACTCACCCTAGATGTTGACCACCTATCTCTAGTGTGGTCACTTGAGCTTTGTGGGGAAAGAGACCCCTAGATGGTATCTTTACTGGCCGGCCACACTGTATTAGTAAAGAGCCTTAGACACCCACATTGGTAGGTCCCCAGCGCTGAATATGATAGAATGTCAGAGTCTTTATTGCATCGTGATTGGCATGTTCAGATGAGTAAGCCAACATTCTTGAGAATAGTGGATGACCTCCTGGTACATATTACAGTAAAGAGGTTTTCATGTAGAATGTGCAGAGACCTTCCTTTGGAAAAATATGTCTTTCTGGAACCCAGCAGGTGGTCATGGAATGGATATGAATTCATTGGTCACAATGACGATGCTTCAGTTATGTTTAGGTATGGGTACCCTTCAAAACAGCAGTCTTTGGAAAATAGCCCAGCAGGTGGTCATGGAATGGAAATCAATTTATTGGTCACAATGATGACTCCTCAGTTATTTTTAGGTATGAGTCAGCTTCAAAACAGGAGTCCGATTTCCCCATCCACACAAGCAAACCAACTTTCCAGGTCAGCCTACTTAGACAAATCCCACACTACTCCCATGTCAGTTGGCTTACCCATCTGAACATGCCAATCACGATGCAATAAAGACTCTGGCATTCTATCATATTCAGCGCTGGGAACCTACCACTGTGGGTGTCTAAGGCTCTTTACTAATACAGTGTGGCCGGCCAGTAAAGATACCATCTAGGGGTCTCTTTCCCCACAAAGCTCAAGTGACCACACTAGAGATAGGTGGTCA
>BLSH010188236.1:2420219-2434643 GCA_018402905.1 Glandirana rugosa | reverse complement strand
AGTGGATGGTGTCAATAGGGCAGTGGACGATGTTAGTAGAACAGTGGATGGTGTCAGTAGGGCAGTGGATGGTGTCAGTAGGGCAGTGGACGATGTCAGTAGAAAAGTGGATGGTGTCAGTAGGGCAGTGGATGGTGTCAATAGGGCAGTGGACGATGTCAGTAGAACAGTGGATGGTGTCAGTAGGGCAGTGGATGATGTCAGTATGGCAGTGGACGATGTCAGTAGAAAAGTGGATGGTGTCAGTAGGGCAGTGGATGGTGTCAATAGGGCAGTGGACGATGTTAGTAGAACAGTGGATGGTGTCAGTAGGGCAGTGGATGATGTCAGTAGGGCAGTGGATGATGTCAGTAGGGCAGTGGACAGTGTCAGTAGTTTCTTATTTTTGTTATTATTTTATAACATTTTATCTATTTATGTATTTTTACAATTTTTTACAAAAAAGCTATAGCCATAAATTCATGATAATGTTAAGAAACCAAAAAAAATGTTTGTTTTTTTCAACATCCTAGACTTTATTGTTTACATACCTCTCAATATTTCTTATAATGTTCTATTGATTTCATAGAATGAAATAAATGCTTAGCTTAGAGAAAACTGTCTTGAGCCCTCTTATATTCCATAGTGAAGGTCTTCCCGGCTATAATACAGACAATATTTGCTTTCAAATCATTCTGCTATAATTATTTATCTCAATTGAAATCCTTATTATTTACAATTCAGGGTCAGAGAGGTGCCCTTGCGGACAGATATAGCTTCGTTTACACGGTGTCAAGCACTTAAAATGAGGTTGTATGACCAACTGCACAATAACCATTGAACTGTGAAGGCCAGCGGCTGATGACATTCCAGGCATTTTGTAAAGATATATCATATTGTTCTCACATGTTTATTGTCTTCTTGCATTGTCAAGAAAGTTCAAAAGTTTGAATTCTTAACGCAAAGAAAAATATGGAATGTAACACCTTGAAGATTCAAGACGTCTTTTGTCTCATCCTATTGCTGTAAAATAAGTACATTTTTCTAAAAAGCCTTTCATTACAGAATGCACATAAGATATTAACATACCGCTGTCTAAATGGTTCAATAATCTGTTGTATTGTATGCAACATAATATAGACGTAACAACAGCGACTAAACCACAAACTATAACATTTAATATTATTTCAGTTTGGCATGACAAGCTGCAATATCATGATTCTGTGTGATGAATATATAGATTTAAATTAAAAAAATACTTCTTTGTTATCAAAAGGAATTGTGAATACACATTTGTAAAAAAAAAAAAGTACATTGACCTACAGTATGCTTAAAGAGGAACTACAGTCTGCTCACATAATTTATAATAAAAACGTCTTTGCCATTCTGAAGCTTCCCTCCAACCACTTTGCATATTATTTCATATATACTGTGATTCTGTACTTGCCAAATATGTTGCATAAATCTACCTCCACTAAGTCTGGCTGTAGCCATTTTAACTGTGCGCAGCTGAAGCTGCTGCCTGTTCACTTCCTGGATTTACACAGACACACAGAGGCACACCTCCAGCCCTGCAGCTCTCATTGGCCCTCTTATGACTCATCCCCCCCTCCCTTCCTGGCAAACTCTCACAGAGTGAGAGAGCTGTGCATAATGTCAACCACCAATGCTTTTTTTCCAGCCAAGAAACAGGAAGTGGGCTGTATAAGGTATTTACTGACAGGAAAAAAAATGTTTTACTGTCCAAAGTTAGAACAACAAGAGCAAAGGATTTCATAGATGGAAAGCTGAAAAAATGACTGAAGTTCCGCTTTAAATGTTATTAAAAATATGTAAACAGTAAAACAACTGTTCTTTAGTGAGCATCAGGGAGAACGCAATCTGAAATACTGGGAATAATTTAAAGGGAGACAATATAGCAACAATACAATTCAATACGAGAGAGTTAAGCCTCATACACAATACCATTTCCTTTTTCATTCAACCCAGCGTGTTGAACAGAAAAAAACTGACAGCTCAGGAGGAGCCTCTGTACTAACAGTCTGATGTTAGTACAGCGACCTCCCCTGCTGTTCTATTGCATTTTGACAGGGAGGGCGGCCCCCCAGCCAGAACACTCAGGTCAGCCAATGGCCGAGAGCGTAGACCGGGAGTTGGTCTGCAGACCCTTTTTGGTCATGACACTTCCACAGAAGCTGGCTTCTGTTGGACAGGCTGCCGCACACATGGGCCAAATGTCGTCTGGTTTCTATTGGACTGGCCGATGGCACCCAACATTCGGCCTGTGTGTGCTAGGCTTTAGGAGAAACAAGATATACCTGTGCTCAGACCCCAATAGCTTGTACATGCATATAATCTATCAGGTGCAAAAGTGTTTGTTAACTCTAGAAATTCTGGTTAACCCTCAGCACACTGCTTTCCAGCAAACTTTGCAATGAAAAACAGGGATTTTTAGTTCACACATATTGCAATACATGTTTAAGCAGGCCAACTGCGTCAAAGTAATCCCTCTTCTGGCCAGTCCTACTCTGCTTTGCCAATGCAAATGCTGTGGTGGCCACAATGCCAACATATTGCAATGCAGGTCAGTGACCAAATCTGAACCTAGTAGCTCTCCCCCATTTTGTGTCTGTTTGCCCCATGTTGGCATTGTGTCCCCTGGAACACAAGTGAACAGTTGTACAACCCTTTATTTGCATGATTGTACCTTCAAGTGCCCAATGCACTTAAATCATGGGATTTAAAACAGCACACTTTAGGGGCAGTTTGTGCCTTAAACGTATACAACTATGGAGACCCTACAGAAGAGACCGTGGAGCAGCAGAAATAATGGCCAGGAAATGAGAGTCAGATGGGTATTTTATAGAGCATCTATATTTCTGTATTAACTCTAACAACTGAAAAAGGAGAACTTCCTCAGGAGCTGTCAGCTCACCTGTAGTAGAGGTTTTGAGGGCTAAATGGGCCATTTTACTTAGCTTATAGGTCCAGATGAACCCTACAGGAGAGATCTTGGACCAACATAGGTTATGGTCAATAAATGAGAGTCAAATGGGTATTTTATAATGCGTCTCAGTGCAATATTTCTAGAATAACGCAAACAAATGGAAAAGAAAAACGTCATCAGGAGCTGTCAGCTCACCTCTAGTTGAGGCTTATAGGTGACATGGGCCATTTTACGAGCTTATATGTCCAGGGGGACCCTACAGGAGAGATCTTGGACCAACAAAGATAAATGAGAGTCAAATGGATATTTTATAAAGTAATATTTCTAGATTAATTCAAACAAGTGGAAAAGAAGAACTTCATCAGGAGCTGTCAGCTCACGTCTAGTTGAGGCTTATAGGCTACATGGGCAATTTTACAAGCTTATATGTCCAGGGGGACCCTACAGGAGAGATCTTGAACCAACAAAGATAAATGAGAGTCAAATGGATATTTTATAAAGTAATATTTCTAGATTAATTCAAACAAGTGGAAAAGAAGAACTTCATCAGGATCTGTCAGCTTACGTCTAGTTGAGGCTTATAGGCTACGTGGGCCATTTTACTAATGCATTCACATGTCTAAAGAAAACGTATAATATTCATTAATTGGATAAAGCCTATGGCTTCTAGTGGCGTCAGCTACACATAGCCAAGAAATAGCGTTCAATCACATAAAATTAGATCAATATTTATCAGTGCTACATGCTACTCATATAGTTTAAACAATGGGTATACAGATTTTCCAGTTGTTTTGCATCTGATCAATAGCTTCAAGTAGAACAATATTGCACATTTTTTCTTTGTCTGTACATTTCTGGAAATGGTAACAAGTAGAACACAGTGACCTATGCCCTGCCCCCACCACTTGTACTCTACACCCAATGGTTTACATTTCCTTCACCATTACCACAGGGCAGACCCCTGCAGCTCACACTAATCTTGGGTGCTATGCTAGATTCCGAGCACATGCGTTCACATAGACTCCTTTCACCTAGGCTGTCTGCATGCCAGAGGATTTTTAGTAAGCAGATTACAAAGACAGTGACACTTTAAAAACCTGTGTGAACATCAACAAACAGAGCAAGACTTTCAGGCTTATTTAGCAGTAGAGTAAATGAAAGTACGCTATGGTGATTTGTTCATCGGTCAGTTTAAATTTCACAGTCTGACTACTAGGGTTGTCCCGATACCACTTTTTTAAGACCGAGTACAAGTACCGATACTTTTTTTCAAGTACTCGCCGATACCGATTACCGATACTTTTTTAAGGTCATGTGACAGTGGCACGAATATTTTTTTTTTTTTTTTTACAATTTTATTTTTTTATTATTTTTTACAATTTATTTACCTATTTATTTTACAATGCTTTCTTTTTTTTGGGGGGGGGGGGGAGTGGACGATGTCAGTGTGTTTTTTTTATTTTATTTTGTATTATTTTTACAATTTAACCTTTTACAATTCTTTTTTTTTATTTTTTTATCAGCCCTGTTGGGGGGGGGCTTTGGAGAGATATAAAGGGGTCTTAAAAGACCCCTGACATCTCTCTTTTGAGACAGGGAGAAGGGGGCAGAGGATGGAGATTCCCCAGCCCCTTTCTCAGAAGCGTCAGCTGCATTGAAGATGAATGGAGAGGAGACAGCGGCTCCTCCCCATTCATAAACTGAAGCATCGTAAGCACAGTTTACGATGCTCAGTGACATTTATGAATGGACAGTCAGTGATCACTGACTGTCCATTCAAAAAAGGAAAGAGCCGATCAATTACAGATTTACCGGCTCTTTCCTCCGCTCTCCATCCTGACAGATAGAGGACAGGGGGACTGGAGGAGGATACAGGGACAGTCAAGGGGGATGATCAGTGCAGCGCTGGGGGAGATTTACAATCACTGACCTCCTGACTCCCTGTATATATTTCAATGTAGCAGCTGAAAGCCGCGGGAGGAGAAGCGGCTGTCAGTTGCTACAATGAAATATATACAGGGAGGTCAGTGATTGTAAATCCCCCTCCAGCGCTCCACTGATCATCCCCTGCTTGCCCAAGTATCGGGTGAGGCATCGGAGCATTTTGCCAGAGTACAAGTACTCGGGCAAATGCTCAGTATCGGCCCGATACCGATACTAGTATCGGTATCGGGACAACCCTACTGACTACGTAATGGTGGAGATGACTGAATTTCACACATCATTGAAAAAAAAAAAAACTTCAATTATCATTAGGGTGTCATTAAAGGCAAAGGTTTTTTTTTTTTTAATATATATACAGAAAGGGAGAGTTTTAACCCCATCAGGGTTTTTTACCCCCTGTGTCCCCTTTTGGAGATTTCTCTTCATTTCCTGTCCCAAAGCCAAAACAGGAAGTGAGAATCCCTCCAAAGTGAGGGAATCTCTGGTTGTCACCAGGGCCGCCAGTGCCCCCATTGGAAGATTTCTCCTCAATTAAAATTTGAGATTTTCTTTTACATTTACTTTCAATGCTAATGGTAAACAGGACAAATAAAGAGGGTGAATCTCCATAAAGGGGACACAGACAGAAATAAAAACTGACAGGGGCTCTAGTCCCCCTCCACTCTATCCAAAACTAGAAACAAAATGCTTTTAGTGACACTTTAAATGCAATCCTCTAACTCTGGTGAAGAGAATGAGAAGAGGAATCTGGGAGAATGACATCATGAGTGTGCTGCAGGCAGGATGAAGCAAATTTACATTCTTCTTTCCCCAGCAATCGGACTGCAACAATGTCGTTTTATAACATGCCACAAGGTAAGAGGCGGCAGCAGGGGGCTGAAGTGACTTGTATCTCTAAACCAACATCTTTACCACTTTACCAGTCCAGGGATTTGAAATCTCCACAGCTTACTCTCCTCTCCTAAGAGGCATTCTAATTGGTCAACACTGTCACATGGATGGCGCTGACCAATTAGAATCAATCTAGCCTGTCCTGTCAGCCCTGCAAGGAGGGGAGAGAAAGCCAGGAGTATTTGAAATTGTCAGACCAGTGAATCGGCGTCCCGGTGCCTGACAGCGAGGGATCGCGAGACACTAGTACAGCGAGGACCAGGGGGGATAGTGAGGGGTCCAATGTAAGTTCACCTTGCAGATTTTGGTGAAATTACCCTTTTGGCCTCATGCACATGGGGCGTTAGAAAAACGAGCTGCAAAGCTACTTCTGACGTCAGGAAAAAGCGTTGCTAAAAATACGATTTAACAGCGTTTTGCATTGGCGTCAATACGCGTTTAGCTGTGCTACCTTTTAGCAGTGTTTCTCATGCCTCTATTCAAAATCAATGGTTCCCTATGGGCGCCCATTTATTTGAATAGAAGTCACACCAGATCATGATGATCTGACTTGCGGCGTGGCTTGTGTGCTGAGGATCTTGAAGGGGAACCCCTCGTGTGGTGTGGGGTTCCCCCCCCAAGATGATACCAGACGCTTCGGTCTGGTATGGATTTTAAGGGAAACCTCCACTCCAAAAACAATGGCGTGGGGTCCCCCCCAAGATCCATACCAGATGCTTATCCGAGCACGCAGCCCAGCAGGTCAGGAAAGAGGGGGACGAGCGAGCACACCCCTCCTGAACTATACCAGGCCACATGCCCTCCACCTAGGGGGGGGGGTGGGTGCTTTGGGGCAGGGGGACCTGTGCCCCCCACCCAAAAGCACCTTGTCCCCATGTTGATGGGGACAAGGGCCTCTTCCCAACAACCCTGGCCAGTGGTTGTCGGGGTCTTTGGGTGGGGGGCTTATCGGAATCTGGAAGCCCCCTTTAACAAAATCCCGGCCCCGCACCCTATGTGAATGAGTATGGGGTACATTGTACCCCTACCCATTCATCCAAAAAAAGTGTCAAGAAATGAAAACACTACACAGGTTTTTAAAGTAATTTATTAAGGCAGCTCCGGCGTCTCTTCCGATTTCTTCTCCCTCCAGTGATGTCTTCATCCTCTGGTTGTTCTCCCTACTCTCTGAGCTGTCTTCTCCCCCTCTCCGGTTCTTCTGCTCTCTGTGCTGTCTTCTGCCTCTGCTGGGTCTCTTCTCTCCACTGTCTTCTCCCTCTGTTCTTCCTCCGATGTTGCCTCAACGCGCTCTCCTGGTGTAATGCTGGGTCCGCCGTGTGCCAATACTTATATAGCCATGGTGGCGCAAGGCCACCCGTTGACATCATCCGTAGGCCTCACCCCCTTGTGACGTCACCGTCCGGTGCATGATGGGACGGTGATGTTATAAGGGGGCAGGGCATCTGGATGATATCAACGGGTGGCCCCGCCCCATGGCTATATAAGTATTGACACACGGCGGACCCAGCATTACACCGGGAGAGTGCATTGAGGCAACATTGGAGGAAGAACAGAGGGAGAAAACAGCAGAGAGAAAAGACCTTTCAGAGGCAGAAGACAGTGCAGAGAGGAGAAGAACTGGAAAGGGGGAGAAGACAGAGCAGAGAGGAGGGAGACAAACCGGAGGATGAAGACATCGCCGGAGGGAGAAGAAATCAGAAGGGACGCCAGAGCTGCCTTAATAAATTACTTTAAAAACCTGTGCAGTGTTTTCATTTCTTGACATTTTTTTGGGTGAATGGGTAGGGGTACAATGTATCCCATACTCATTCACCTAGGGTGGGGGACCGGGATCTGGGGGCAACCTTGGCTCTTGTCCTCATCAACATGGGGACAAGGTGCTTTGGGGTGGGGGGCGCAGGGTCCCCCTGTCCCAAAGCACACACCCCCCATGTTGAGGGCCTGTGGCCTGGTATGGTCCAGGAGGGGGAGGAGCGGTTGCTCATCCCCCCTTTCCTGACTTGCTGAGCTGCGTGCTCGGATAAGGGTCTGGTATGGATCTTGGGGGGGGGGGCCCACGCCATTTTTTTTGGTGTGGGGGTTCCCCTTAAAATCTATACCAGACCGAAGGTTCTGGTACCGTCTTGGGGGGGAACCCCATACCATTTTTTTTTTCATTATGATTCGACTTCTGGTGAGACTGATATTCAAATCAATGGGCTCCCATAGGAAACCACTGATTTTAAATAGAGGCATGAGAAACGCCTGCAGCTGTTGTCCAGCATTAAGCCGTGTTTAGCAGCTTTTACCTGCATCAGACGATTTAACAGCCCTATGGCTGGTCATCAGAACATGCTGGTCTTGGGGTTTTTTTGGAGCTTAAAAACTCCTATACCACTTACAGCTCCTAAAAGCCTGTGTGTGCATGAGGCCATAGGCTAACATGGAGGGGTGTTTTTAAGCTGTAAAAAAAAACATCAGACACCCATAGAAGCAGCTATAAAAACGTCCTGTGTGGATGAGGCCTTAAATGCAAGACCTGGATTATGCCAGAGCAAAAGATGGCATGATTCTTCTGGAGAGAAAAACAGATAAAGACCTTGTCAGAGGATAGTGTGATGTCTCTAAAAAGTAGTAAATACCTGGAAGCGTTGAACTAACACTTTACTTAGCATGCATGAAGTTAAAGCTGAAGATTAATCTGCTTATATTTTACCTTCCCTGGTTCCTCTCTCGCCTCTCATCAGCATGCCAATTAAACTTTTAAATGCAGCCTTTCTGTTTTAATTACATGTAGTCATGCCCCCTGCAGGGGTTGCTGGAAGTAGTGGTTCATCTGTCACTCTGCTCAGTCACACTGTTTCCTCACATCCGGAGTCAAGAAGAACAGGCCGGTGCTTTGTGTTTTTGTTGTCTTATTAGGGAATTTAACTTGGATGGGGTATAGGGTATTTATGGGATTCCCAGGAAATTGAACAGTTCTTGAACAGGGGCGACTCTAAATACAACCCTCAACCCTGTATATACACGACTTTCCTCCTCCAACACAATCTTGCTTGCAGTTACTTCTCCTTTCTCTCTCCTGCACAACACTTCTCCAGGCCTAGCTAGCATTTGGTGAGACCCGCCTCGGCCTCCGTGAACCGCCCATTACAGGCAAGGGGTTGCAAACCCCTCAGGTGTAGTAAAAATACACATGTGCTAGCTAGCCTCAACGGACTACTGCTCCCAGCCATTCCCTTCTTCAGGCCCTGCCAACCCTCTTGGCTGCAGCGACCCAACTCCACTGCCCGGTTGACACCACAGTCCCAATTGGCTCTTGCACCCTTCTCAGACTGTCTCTCTCACTTCCCAATCTGCTCCAGTGTGCCTCTTCCAGCTTCTCTGCGTGTGTATCACTCACCAACACTTGGTGGATCCCTCCTGGAGACTTGCCCGGCAGCACCACTCCATTGCTCTTTCTAGCTCCCTTGACAGGACTCCCCATGGGATGTACTGAGGGGTCTCTTCCACTCCCGTGCCTCCAGGCCCCAAGGTCACCCCCCCAGACTAGGGGCTCCCTTCAAAGGCCTCAGCAACTAGTGCTCCATCTCCCAGTTCTTCCACCTGAGCTCTCCTCCCAGGATGGGCTGACCCCAGGTATTTAAGGAGGCCTGCTCCCTGCCAATCCAGAATGGGGACTGGTCAGGGCTCCTCAGACACCTCAGGCAGCTCCACCTCTCTTCCCCACCCTTTCTCCTAGAACCCTCTAGAAGCAAACCAAGAGGTATCACTGCCTGCGAGCCACCAGCCTTTCCTTGAGCCACTCCCCTGCCCAGAACCAAAACAATCAGGCCTGACTTCCAGTCAGGCCTGACTAAATTTACCTCACCTATAAAAAATCCTCACACTATGCACCTAACTCCAGGTAGAGGGCGCTACTTACATACCACATTTTAGATCCAGTAATGTAATTACTAGAAGTCTGAGCTTCTCTACGCAATGCAGGCAGAACATGGCTGGTAGGAGGGGCCAGAGAAGTGCTGTACATGGCTTCCTGAAAACATCACAGCACCCTAACTCAGTACTCCTCTCAAGAGCCCTCATGGTGCTTCAAAAAAGGGTGGGCTCAGGGCGCAGAGCACTGCGCCCTGAGCCCACCCAGTTGTGTGACATTAGCGGATTAATATTTGCTAATGTCTTCCTATTTTTCCTCCTGGGCAATCAGCGGGTTCTGAGACCTGATTGGCCAGGAGGAAAAACAGCTCATTGGCCAGATTCCAGGACTCCTGATTGTCCTCCAGCCAAGAAATGAAGAGGGCTCTATATGACTTGTTGCAGCTTCTAATGCACGCTGTGAGAAGCACAGTGAAATCTTAGATGGCAGTATAGGAGAAATGCCTGTACAACTGTGCACAACTGAAGGGAAGGCTGGAGTTCAACTTGAACATGAAAGAATATATCTGATGTTAGGTTTGCTTTAACGCAGGGATGTCCAACCTTTTGACCTCCCTGGGCCGCATTGGAAGAAGAGGAATTGTCTTGGGCCGCAAGAGCAGAAAAAGTCGGGCAGAGCACAAGTTAGCTATCACTGATATTGATAATGTACTTATTTGAGTAGTACTTCATTTTTTGTGATATCTTTTATTATAAAAGAAAAAGAGAGCAACATAAAACTAGTGTGATATTTGACGCTGTTTTTGATAAACTAACGCATCAATATCTGGTTCAATGGATGGAGTAGCAATTCTCAATGAAGTCTCAAGGTGCTCCTCAGATATTTTGGTTCTAATTTTACCCTTCATGTTCTTCATCCTTGAAAATAGTTACTCACAAATATAAGCGCTGCCGAAAACTGAATAAGGCGTGATTGTGAAGAGTGGGAGATTTTTCTTTAGGTAGATTAAACATATAAAAGTAAAAAAAAGAAGAGGCACTGTCAAATTTTTCTTCAGCGGCATGTGTTCGCTAAGCGCAAACACATTTTTAACAAAAAAATCCCAAAAATCAACATTATTAAGTACGTTTACGATTTTATGTTGGGTCGCATTCATAGCCGTCTTTGGCTGGAGGTTGGACACCCCTGCTTTAATGGGTCTCAGTGCTTTCACTGTGAGAAAATGTATGTACTGCCAAAACTTTGGATAGTTTTGAATAGAGTAGGGAACGGTTATAACTTTAATAACATCCTTATCCTTATCCTTATCACAAATAGAGGGTGCGAATCTCCTTAACCACTTCAGCCCCGGAAGGATTTCACACTTTAGGACCAGAGCACTTTTTGCGTGCGACGTTGTACCCAACCTAAATTTGAGTCCTTTTTTTTCCCACAAATAGAGCTTTCTTTTGGTGGTATTTGATCCCCTCTGTGTCACTTCTGATCGCCGCTATAAACATAGAAAAAAAACGACAATTTTGCAAAAAAAAAAACCATTTTTTTCTTATTTTTATCTAAAATACAAATCCAAAAAAAAAAATATAAAAAAAACATTTTTTTATCGATTTTGGCCGATTTATATTCTTCCTCATATTTTTGGTAAAAAAAAATCGCAATCAGCGTTTATTGATTGGTTTGCGCAAAAGTTGCCGCGTTTACGAATGATGAGAATTTATTTCTGGGGTTTTTATTTATTTTTTTACTGGTAATGGCGGCGAGCTGCGATTTTTAGCGGTACTGCAATATTGCAGCGGACATGTCGTACCATTTTGACACTTTTTTGGGACCATTGGCATTTATACAAAGATCAGTGCTATAAAAATGCATTGATTACTGTGTAAATGCCATTGGCAGGGAAGGGGTTAACCTGGAGGGGGAACACTAAGTGTTAACTGTGTTCCCTCAGTGTGTTCTAACTGTATGGGGGCTGGGCTGGCAGGGGGAGGGGAGTGATCATGGCTTCCATATACAGGGAGCCTGTGATCACATCCCTTCCCCCTCTGTCAGAACGGAGATCCATGTTTACATACACGGACCTCCGTTCTTTCACTGCGGGGGGGGGCATTGCGGGCACTGGCGGAGATCGAGTCCGCCCTACACGCTCCCTGGCTCTCCCGGAACACTGTCGCGTGTTCACAATGCTAGTTAACGCAGCCGCCGCCAAAACATTGGCTGCAGTGGCACTTTAAAGTAGGAGTAAACTCCCATGCATAATTTTTACCTATAGGTAAGCCTATGTTTAGAAGCTATTTACTGTACATGCAGCTGGTGATGTCACCGCTGAATGAGCTCTAAGGAACGGCCACCCAGGCCATTCATTCAGAGTCCTGTGCGGCAAACGGCAGCTCCCACGCACACCGTTTATGAGATATTTGCACCATTTAGGAGATATTTACTGTACATGCCGGTGATGTCACCAGCGCATGCGCTCTAAGGAACGGCCACCCAGGCTGTTCCTTCAGAGTCCTGTGCCACAAATGGTGGCTCCCACACAAGCGCGCGGGAGTGAAATCATTGCGCTTCCGTCCATTCACACAACCAGAGTCCGCAAACCCAGAAGGAAGACCAGATGCAGATGGAAGCACCTTCAGGGGTGACAGAGCATCACTGGGGGGGGCTTCGTTTTAAGGTACATTTCACATAATGTGCTAGTATATAACATTGCCTTGCAGGTTGCAAAAAAAAAAACGTGGTTTACTGTCGCTTTAACATTTCTAGATATTCACTATAAGATTGTAAATCTTTTATAAATTCAAGACCACATAGTTGTAATGTGTCCTGGCCAGCTGCAGCAGTTCATTATATAATTTGCCTCATCCTCCTTTTAGGCAATTATTTAAAAAAAAAACAACTTTAACATAGGAGTGTCGTGCCAAAATCATGATGTGAATGAAACCAAATGAAACATTTGCAGTTATATCAGACTCCATGTTAATTCCTTTATTTCTTTTCTTTATTATTATTATTCTTAAAACACTTCACAGAGAAAACTCTTCTTACTTTTCTTCAAAATTGTTGGTGAAATTCCAAGGCTATTATGTTTTTCAGCTATGTCAGGAGTCAATTTGTCAAGCTCGTTTACAGATGACGTATCAACTTATCTCACATGAATGAACCTTTAGAAAAGGGCCAGAACTGACGCTAGGCCAAAACAGCAGCAGCCAATACTCCAACACGGGGTCAGCTTGTTGGACAGCTTCCTGAAAAAAGAGAAAGAAATGTCTTCAACTTTAGTGGGAGGGTCGGCAATTCCAGACTGAATAGATCTGGTTTACCTCTGGGACTTCCTCCTTCTTTTCCTCCATTTTTATTTTGCCATAGGGTTAATAGCTATTCCGTGCAGGGTCATGGAAGACATCTGTGGCTCAGATAATATGCTTACCGTGATTACCACACATAATTGACTGACCTTCCCTCATTCTCTTCCTGCCGCAGGCCACGACTGATAGGCAGAGATGCTCATGAAGAGTTTATTTTCCATCATAGTCTATTGTGCTACTGAGCAAACATTTTAGCAAACCCCTTTTGAATGGATCACCTTTTCAAGCTCTGTCTTAATGGGAAGACTGTGACCAATCTCATGATATGGGGCTTATGGGAAATTTCATGTACGTTGTACGCTGTAGGCAGGGAGGATATAGCGGTTTGCTCTGAGATTTTGCCTTGCACATAACCAACTTCCTTAATAGAGTATGTTGATTTAAATTAATTTTAAAAAAGAATGAGCTCCTGATCAAACTTCACTTTAAAAATTTCCAAATGTAAAGAATGTCAATCAATACGATATCAGAGGTTAGCATACCTATTAGGTTATGTGCACTTGGAATATCTTTGTGTTTAGTATGAGCTCCAGAAGTCCATGTGTTGATGTTGAAAACTGCAATGCTTTCAGCTAAACTGAGTATCCATTTTATTGCAAAAGCCCATTTCAACTGTGTTTTTTATCTCACCCCCACCCCTCCAGTATAAAATAAAAGTTTGGCATGCAATATCTACCCACAGTTCATTGTAGCACTGCCCTCCTAGGCCTTCTCTGTGGTCCAGTTCTAGTTCTCTGTCAGATTTAATAGTATCCCCACATGGAAACCCCATCATTTTACTCTGGGCTACCTGGAGAATGCTCTAGGAAACAGCACTCTTGTAACTAGGAATTAAGCCTAGTACACATGGGCTGAATGCCCTCCGGCATCTGCCAGTTTAATAGAAACTGGCTGACATTCAGGCCATGTGTATGGCAGCCGGTCCAACAGAAGCTGGCAGTTCGACCAGCTTCAGTAGATGGCTCATGACCAAAAGTGTTAAAAGGGGACGATACATCCGACCTGTTCTGGGAGAGCGATTTACCCGTCCTGTTGGGTCTTCCCTGTGAATTCAGATCATCTTTACCCGGCTTACAACACGTAGCAAGTTATCGTACATACCGTCGGTCAGGTTGTCTTCGGCCAACAAGTACTGGCTTTTTCCAGACGGTTGGTCGAGGGCTAGTCCTTAGGATCGGTTATCGACTCTCGCGACTGGCCTCTCACAAGACCGTCGTCCCTCAAGACAGAATTGTCGTCCCTCTAACGACACGATTGTAGCCTAACAATCATGTCGCCGAGTAGGCGACAGTTAGAGGATAAACCGGGTAACCGACTCTCGCGACTATCCCTCGGCAAAAACCAGTACTCGGTAGATGACTTCGACCAGCTTGACGGTCGAAGACAACCTGGCCGACGGTATGTGTACCGGACTTACAGTCGGTCAAAGATAATTTGACCGTCTACGG
>BLSH010188236.1:2370540-2386453 GCA_018402905.1 Glandirana rugosa | reverse complement strand
TATGATCTACCAAAACCCCCAGATCCTTCTCTACTATGGATTCCCCCAGTTGTACTCCCCCTAGTATGTACGATGCATGCATATTCTTAGCCCCCAAGTGCATAACTTTACATTTATCAACATTAAACCTCATTTGCCACATAGTCGCCCAATTAGACAGTGCATTGAGGTCTGCTTGTAAGTTGGAGACATCGTGCAAGGAAGTTATTCCACTGCATAGCTTGGTGTCATCTGCAAACACTGAAATTGTACTTTTAATACCAGACCCTATATCATTTATAAATATATTGAAAAGTAAGGGTCCCAACACTGAACCTTGGGGTACACCACTGATAACCTTAGACCATTCAGAATAAGAATCATTAACCACTACTCTCTGAATTCGGTCTTTTAGCCAGTTTTCTATCCATTTACAAATTGATCTTTCCAAGCCTGTAGACTTTACCTTACACATTAGCCGTGTGTGGGGAATGGAATTTTCATTGCTAAGCCATTCCTGAGTGGGAGACATGGTCCTGTGTATCTTTTGATTTGATCCCAGTCAGATCTTAGACAGGGCTGAGGACTGGTGCTATACTGTATTACCAACAAGAAGGCATGGCTAGCAGTCTCCGCTCTAATTCATCCCAAAGGTGTTCTATCAGGTTGAGGTCAGGACTCCGTGCAGGCCAGTCAAGTTCCTCCACCCCAAACTTGCTCATCCATGTCTTTATGGCCTTGTGCACTGGTCCAGATCATTTGGTGGAGGGAAGATTATGGTGTGGGTTTGTTTTCAGGGGTTGGGCTTGGCCCCTTCGTTCCAGTGAAGGGAACTCTTAAGACGTCAGCATATCAAGACATTTTGGACAATTTCATGCTCCCAACTTTGTGGGAACAGTTTGGGGATGGCTCCTTCCCATTTCCAACATGACTGCGCACCAGTGCACAAAGCAAGGTCCATAAAGACATGGATGAGCGGGTTTGGGGTGGAGGAACTTGACTGGCCTGCACAGAGTCCTGACCCGACAGAACACCTTTGGGATGAATTACAGCAGAGACTGCAAGCCAGGCCTTCTCATCCACATCAGTGCCTGACCTCACAAATGTGCTTCTGGAAGAACGGTCAAGCACTTCCATAGGCACACTCCTAAACCTTGTGGACAGCCTTCCCAGAAGAGTTAAAGCTTTTATAGCTGCAAAGGGTGGGCCAACTCAATATTGAACCCTACGGACCAAGACTAGGATGCCATTAAAGTTCATGTGCATGTAAAGGCAGGTGTCCCAATACTTTTGGCAATATAGTGTATATCACACCACAGGGTGCCTAACCAGCCAATCACCAATGCTGTCACATATCAGGAAGAGGGGCAAGTCAAATGAGCCACTATGCAGAGGGTATTTCTCCTCAAATCCTGCAGCAAAAGGCAGAGCACTGGGGAAGGGGTGAGTATATGCAGAAGACTGGCATTAAAGTGAACCTGTTGCCTTGACCTGTGTTCACAATTCCTTCTGCTAGTATGATTTTATTCCATTATATGTGCCATTAAATGGTAAATTGGCACTTGTACAAAAACATTTCTGAATTTCCTAGCATATACTGTGCACATGATTAAGTAACTAGATGATTACTGTTTGCTATTTTGCTGTAAAAATCACTTAGACGTTTTATTGATTTATTGATTGCTGCAATTTTCTATAGATGGAAAAAGTCCTTTGGAGAATAGATTCTAGATAATATCCCCGCAATTCATTAAAGAACATCAGCCTAGTGGAAAAACAGGAAACAAATGGCTCTTATATAATCACCATCACTGAAGGTAAACACTTAAAGGGCAATTCTCCCAAGCCTGATATTTTATCTGTAAATACGTGCTGTTATAAGGAAGTAAAGATTTACTTCAGTATATAGAAACCAGTGTGGGCTCATGAGTGTATGCATACTGCTACTCACAGCTCTGTGCATAGAGTAAATGCCGCATGTGCAACATTCGTGCACACTGGCATTGCTATTGGCATCCAGCAGCTTGCCTCTAAACTTTTGTCTATTTGTTGTGACCCCAGCTTGCTTTCTGGACTCTGCTTACTGTTGTGTCCCCCCACCATAAGGGCCTCAACCTAGTTCCCCTAACCTACTCTGGTATCTCAGTGCTCCTGCACTTGGTTCATGCACCTGATCCTGATTCCTCACACTTTCTTTCACCACTTTAAGGAATGTTGGGCAGAAGATGCAAGAGGAGACCCCATTTTCTTGGTCTCAACCTCAATGATAGCTACCGTACCTCTGACTACATATAAAGACCTTTAAGAAGTTGAAGGCTCCCTAATAGAGTCTCAGTAATGCAGAAAGGGAGCCCAACTGCAAGAGTGGGGCATCTTATTTTGGCCTTGTCAGAGCATGTTATTTGAAGGAATTGTGCATTTTGAATGCACAATCTAAACCTAAATGAACAAAGTGGCTGGCTGGTATTTTAAAAATTTTACATAGTTACATAGTTTGTGAGGTTAAGAAAAGAGAGAGAAAAAGTCCATCAAGTCCAACCTGTGTGTGCTTTTGTGTCAATATTTTATTGTATATCCCTGTATGCTGTGGTCGTTTAGGTGCCTATCCAATAGTTTTTTGAAATTATCTATGCTCCATGCTGAAACCACTGCTTGTGGAAGAGAATTGCACATCCTCACTGCTCTTACCATAAAGAACCCTCTATGCAGTCTAAGGTTAAACCGCCTTTCTTCTAATTTTAATGAATGGCCGCGTGTCTTTTTATATTCCCTTGCATGGCAAACTTTTATCCCTATTGTGGGGACACCATTACTGTATTTGTACATTGAAATCATATTCCCTCTCAAGCGTCTCTTCTCCAGAGAGAATAAGTTCAGTGCTTGTGATCTTTCCTCATAGATAAGGTTCTCCTGTCCCTTAATAAGTTTTGTTGCCCTTCTCTGGACCCTCTCCAGTTCCAGCACATCCTTCCTGAGGACTGGTGACCTGAATTGGAAGGCATACTCCAGGTGCGGCCAGATCAGAGTTTTGTATAGTGGGAGAATTATGATTTCATCTCTGGAATTAATCCCCTTTTTAATGCATGCCATTATCCTGTTGGCTTTGCTTCCAGTAGCTTGGCATTTCCTGCCATTGCTGAGCCTGTCATCTGCTAAAACCCCCAGGTCCTTTTCCATCCTAGATTCCCCCAGAGGCACTCCCCCTAGTGAGTAGTTTGCATCCATATTTTTGGCACCCAAGTGCATTATTTTAAATTTTACAAAATGTTGTTTTTGCATTGGTATGGTCCTGCACAGAGCTGAGGTGTTCCACCTCTGGGTTTAATAGTTGGAAGTGATCTGATGTCATCGGTGTACGACTTTTTGCTGTGTGGTTAAGCTCCCTTTGGATGGCACTCAGTGTTCCAGGGGCCGAGGATTTTCATATGGGCTTGGAGCAGTGACATCTTTCTACATGCATTCATTTGCAGTTAAATTGATTAAATTAGATACTTTCATTTCTAACACAGAGAACATTAAAAGGGCTAATCCACTAAAAAAAACAATGTTTCGGTGTTAGTAGACTCTGGCAATTGATCTGGTGGTGGTTTCTTTTTTAAAAAAAAACAGTTTTTATTGATTTTCATCAAAAATAAAAACAGAACAGAAAAAAGAAAACACACTGAAATATAACCACAATATGCACAGAAACTCCTATTGAAAAATAAGCACAAGGTGCATCAAGAACATCTGTCTCATAAAAACAGTATTACTGGTGGTTTCTAATACCTTTCATGGACTCCACTGTCAAGGCCTCTGTGGTTAAAGCGGAGTTCCGCCCACCAATTTTTTTTTTCTTTTCCGTATCCCCTCTGCCTGTAGACATAGTATACATGAATGCATGTATATATGTCAATCCCGTTCACAGTATATATATTTTAAATTTTACTTATCTTAGTTTTGTATTCCTGGGCGATTCCATCTTGATTGTGGGCAGTTGAAGCTCATTCGGACGCTCTTCCGGGAAACCCAGCATGCACCGCCCGATCTTGTGCATGCGCATTGTAAGTGATGTTATCCCTCGGCTCTGCCCACTGACTCCTGGGAAACAATGACACACATCTCCCAGGAGCAAAGGTGAGACAGGAAATGACATAGATCGCCGTGGTTCGGGAAGTGGCAGATTAGAAGGGACCCCATGGCAACAAGGCACAAAGAGTAAGAAAAAACATTTTTGCCCAAATGTTTTTCTTCATGAGGAAAGGAGATTAATGGTATAAAGATTACTTTATGAGTGGAACTCCGCTTTAAGTTTCCAGGTCTGCAAATGGATCACACTTCTTGTTAGATTTTTGATTAATTTTCATTTAAAAATGCAGCTTAAATAGTAATAATACTCCTAGAAACTCCAAGGTAGGCAGGAACAGATCCATTAACTGGAAATGATCTCCACAGGCATACCAAAGAGATATGTTACCAATTAACTCTTCATACTCGGAGATGTTAACCAAGGCAGAGGGTGAGTGGGGTGATAAAGTAAGTGGCATGGCAAATGTGCTTAAGCATGAGTAGTAGTTATCATTTTCCAGAAGAGATGGTGAAATTGTTTTTTTTTATTATAGAATTAAAAGGTGTGAACATATAACAATTAAATATTATTGGAGCGCAATATATTGTCTTTGCTGTGAGCCCTTTTTTTCACCTTGCTTACACATAAGCCAGTATATTGTAATAAGCACTTAAAACGTGAGCTTCTCTATAGTTATTAGAAAATACAACATTTCTTAGCAAAACCGGGCCAACAATAAAAAATCAACTCTGTCCTCAACTACACCCAACAGGCCATGTTTTGGGAATTTCTCTTAGATAAAATAGATGTCCAAAATACCAAGCCATTGACTCTAATATAAAGCACCTGTAGCACTCCCCATAGTGAGTGGGTGCTTGTAGAAGAGGATTTTTGCTAGGAGAGGCAAATTTATTCAGGCCTGGTTGTTTTGATTTGGACAGGGGAGTGGCCCAGGGAGAGCTGGAGGCTGCAGGAAGGAACACCCCTTGGTTACTCCTCCCCTTTGGGTCCAGAAGGCTCTGGAAAAATGGGATGGATGGGGAGTAACTTTCTGAGGTATGTTTAGGAGCCCTGACCAATCCCCAACCTGGATTGCCAGGGGACAGGTCTCCTTAAATACTGTGGTCTGCCCAGCTGGGAGGAGGAGTGTGTCGGGTGGAAGTGTGGAGATGTAGCAGAGGTTGCTGAGGCCTCTCCTGGGAGCCCCTAGTCTGGGGGGGTGACCTTGAGGCTTGGTGGCTCGGGTGCAGCCAGGAGTGGAGAAAAGATCCTGGAGCAGCACAAGGGAGCAGGAGAGCAACAGAGAGGCTACTAAAGGCTCTTTAAAGGATCCAGGGTGTTGTTGTCAGTGAATGACCACCCTGGGAGCTGGAAAAGTGGACTGGAGATGGCTGGGAGTGTACTGTGGAGGTCAGAGGAGCCAGTCAGGGAAGCAGGGTCACTGGGCAGTGGAGCAGGCTGGGGCAGCCAGGAGGACTGAGGTGGTCTGGAAGCGGATGGGCTGGGAGCAGTAGTCCATCGAACCCTAGCTAGCACCAACATATTCAGCTACACTTTGAGGGCACGTGGCCTTACAATCTGAGGGCCCGTGGCCCTTGCTTGTAATGGGCAGTCCAGAGGTCCTGCAAGCAGAGACGCATTCCTCACCATGTGCCAGCTAGGTCGGAGGAAGATGTAATGGAGGCCTGATAAATATCCTTTCAGGCCTCACCTGTGAGAACCAGGTGTGTGCAGGAGAGAGGAACCAAGAAGAGAAGTAAAGGATTGTAACTGTCAGCAAGCATTGTGCTAGAGAGAAGGAGTGTATCCACTGTGGTGTATATAGAAGGTCCCATGTTTTCATCCATTGGGCATCCCACAATCACCCCCTTCCCCATCCAAGTTTTGTCCCCTAATAAAACAAAAAAAAAACAAAGTACCACCCTGTTCCATGAATCCGGATGAAAGGACAAATGTGCGATTGAGGGCAGAGTGACAGGTGAACCAGAACTACCAGCCACCCCTAAGGGGGCCATTGGCTACACACCTGTGCAAGATAAAGGAAAACCTGCAAATATGGCCTGTTGGGGGTTCTTGAGGACAGGGTTGAGAACCACTGCTCTGAGTCAACCAGCCCTTAACACCTTTCTATTCTTTTATTTCCATAATAAGTTTTCATTCAAAGAAAAATAAAGGAACATAGAAAGTAGTCCACAGGCATATAAAATACAGGTCAACATCCAAACTGAAACAATTCCATGAAGAATCGTACACAATGTAGTCTTAATGTATGATCACAAGAATGTCTGTGGGGTTAAAACCCCTTAGGGGTGTAAGAAGCTTTGCAAAATGAGAGACAGAAACTAAACTAAAGACAAAAATAAAATAAACACTAAACAGGAGCCCAGGAAAGTAAGTCATACATCAAATGTAGGGCAGTTAGTGCCCATTCTCAATGATTCTCTATGGAGATGGTTCACATCTCCACTCAAAAACACCTGAAGCCAAACACCCTAAGCCCAACTACTCCCGGAGGTATTTTTGTCACGCAAATCAGGCATATTCTGTCGTTTCTGGCCAACTTGTGTTGCCATTCAATCAATGTAAAAGCGTGAGTTGCGCGTATTAGCGCGGCATCAGCATTTGCAAACGCGCAACGTCGCGCTACAAAATGCGCTACAAAACGCTTCAAGAAACGTCCAAAAATGTGTCGCTCAGGTGTGAATGCAGCCTAAGGGTTGGCTGTCAACTGTACCTAGACTGAACCTGTCAGGTAACCCCAACTAGCTTTTAATAGTCTACTTAGTAAGATGCCAACCCTCCCTGCTTTGAACACCCAGCTGCTGAATTCCTGGGAACAAATTAAAAAAGACACAACACAACAACCCCCCGGGAGGATGTTGGTTTGGAAAAGGACAAGAAGGGAATGAGAAGGGGAAAAGGGGGGAACTGAAAGAGGTAAATAAACTCCCAAGTCAAAAGGAAAAAGAGAGAACCAACCCTCCTCCCCGCAGGGAGCCAGGTAAGGGGACACAGACCACATGTTCAGGTGCTGAAAGTTGCCAGGGAGTTGACCTCCATCCTCCCGGCATAGCTATACTGCAGCTCCGACATGACAGGACTCCCCGATGTCCAGCACAGCTATATTTCAGTAACTAGGATATCAGGTGTTTATACTCATCCAGAGATTTAAAATGTGACCAACAAGCCCATGTAGTTGTGCAGATGTTAATTCTGTCATGCGCCACAAAAATCAGCTCCTCTGTTTCCTCCAACCTACTCAACACATAAGCCATTCCCGAATACTCGGTGGGTTAGTATCTCTACAGTGTATGGGGATACAAAGGCGCGCATCATTAATCATGTGTAGTTGCAGAGATCTCTTGTACTGTCGATGTAGTAGATACTGAGCTGGGGAAAAGCCTATACCACGCCCCGTGACCCATGAAGTAATGTCGTGGTCCAGAGCTTAGCTATAGGGGGACAGTCCCACCAAATATGGAGGAAAGTACCCTTAGCTGTTGAGCAACACCAGCAGCAGGCTGAGATTGTTGGAAAAATCTTATGGATCAAGCAGGGAACTCTGTACCATCTCGATTGGATCTTGGGTAAGAAAGGTAAGGGAAACCTTATGAGCAAGCAACTTAATTTGCTCCCATTTGTCCTTGTCTAGATGGAGATCCAAGTCTCTTTCCTACTCTGAGCAGGCTTTGCTGGAGTTGGGCATGTATGTCCAGACAAAGAGGGAATAGATATCATAAACCAGGTGTCCTTGATGCACAGATCTAGTACAAAGTGCCTTGAAAGGCGTTCAGTCTCCTCCAAACATCTGTCTATCTTCATTCCATTCCTGTAATATTGGATTTGCATTTAAGTCCAAAAAGGATGTTTGAATGAGGAACTCAGGATTCCAAGGAGTCCCGCTCCATAAACTTCCCACGTTGGAAAAATTGGTAAGTATGTGGCCACGTGGTCGCCAAAATGGACTTGCTCACTCCCAGTAAAAAATCCAGGTTGAATCTAAGTGGTGTCAAGGGCCAAGGAACAGAAGAAAGATGATATGCATTAAATGCGAGCCGAAAGTTCCGTATGGTGGCTGAGATCAAAGGATAGTGGGAGTGGGGCTCCAATGTACAGTGAATGGGCTGGAGCCAAGAGGCCGGCGTCAACGGCACTTCCAAGAAGGCTTGCTCCAGTTGTACCCAGTCCTTGTGGACTGCATGCATAGACCAGTCCAATACTCTGATCAACTGAGCTGCCCAATAGTATTTTTGGAGATCGCTGAGGCCGATTTGTCCTTAGGTCTGTGGACAGGATAAAAAAGATAGACCAGTTCCAGCCGGTCCAATACTCTGGTCAACTGACCTGCCCAATAGCGTTTTTGGAGGACGGGGAGGCCGATCGCTCTGTGGGCGGGATAAAAAATATAGACCAGTTCTTGCCAGCTTGTTCCACAGTAAGACCCTAAACATACAGCGAATGGATTGAAAAAAGGCCAAAAAAATTGTCACTGCATGCATCACATCCTTTCTACTCCTATGTCCTTGCCACTGCATCACAGTGGTATGAAAACAAGGTGGTGGAAGATCTCCCAACCTCACATACTGTAAGTGAATGGGAAAAGGAGGAGGTGACTTTTGTGAAGGAATCAACCCACTATACATGTTCTAAATTTGTTCCATTGCATCGCCCAAGTCTACCAAGATGCATGGCAGTGTTATTGAGCAGATATGTGTACCTATTGAAAGACCAGGTGGATAAAGACTCCTAAGGCTGGGAGAGAATCCCATAATATTGAGTATTTCCTGAATTTCCCAGAAGACTTGGCACGCATGCTCCATTTTTAATAAAAGCATCACTTTTGGATGAATAATCCTTTAAAATGCTTAAACTTCAAAATCAGTCTAGATTCCATATAGCCATATGGCTGAGCTGTGTACAGGCGGTATGGAATACCTCTGCTTCTAAGCTCTGTTAGCTATTCTTCCTGCATTACATTGCTTTAAAATAAGATGATGACCAAAACATAGCCATTCCGCATGAATATTTGCTATCCTGCTGCTCCGTATATTTAGCTCTTATCATCAATATGTAACCCTGCTGGGTTCCCATCTCTATCTCAACATATATTTCATTCAAATTTCTATTCACGTTTATCTCCTCACCAACTGTGTAGCTTGAAGGCTCTTTTCATAGCACAAATAAGGTTTTATTGAAGTACAACTCTCAAATCTTCAGCTGACCATAAGAGCCTCCAGCGTTCCTCCATGATCTTGACTTCTTTATTATTATTTTTTTAAAACAAAAAATATGCATGTTGAGTTAACCTTAGGGTAAGAAACAATACGAGACTGAACAAGTGCAGCCCAACACTTTCCCAACCTCAGAATGACCTTCTTCATTTAAAAAGAGGAAACACAATAAAAATAAACAGACAAATGACATTCTTCCTTTTTAAATAGCTGTAACCCACTTGGCAAACATCCAGATGGATTGGGAATCTATTATTAGCTATAAGGGTCTTTTCAGGGGAAAATTGTACAATAGTCATTACACTGAACATTTATATTGTTCTTCTATTGTACATACAGAGTATGCAGATGTTTACATGATCCCATAATTTAGTCGAAAAAAAATCTAGATTAACCTTTTCTGCAATGGAAGAATATAAACTCTTATATTGTCTCCTACTTTTCATTTGTTCCAGCACTGCAACCTCAATTATAATTTTAGCATTTGTAACTTCCAGGGGTGTTGGGTCCCTGTGTTTCTCTGATGCCTACATCACCATCATGTCCTATAGTGATGTAGGGATCAAAGGGTGGAACCACATAGCATTGAGGGAGTATTGCCATCTGATACTACTGGAAATGTGGAATGCTGAAGAGTCTGGTAGAGACTACAGTGCTGGAAAAGAGAGGAGATAGAAGGCATGGGTGCCTTGGAAGGTGAGCATAATATTTCTTCTATTCCAGGGGACAGTTATCTGGAATTTTTTATACAACTGACACGGTCACATAAATTAATGTCACATTTTTTCTTTTCTGCCTTTTTCTAATACAAACCTGATGTGACCAATAGATGTGAAAGTTGATTCAGATGGTTCTACCGGAAGGTGATTTTTTTTCTTCAAAGAAGCAGACCCATGGTTGAAGTATACTGTAGGTGGACCCTGTTCTCATCCTTGGCTACTACCTCTCTGATAATGACAAAGGAAGTGCTTGCCAAATGCTGAGTTATTGGATGTGTACTAAGGAGTATGTGGTACAAAGGTTCATCTCACCTGAAGGATTTTTTGGAACATTTAATGGCTGAAAGAATTAAATACAGACAAAGTGTTTCAGGGGGAAAAAAGACTCCTTCTTCAGGGCTTGAGCAGTTGATGTTAATAAAATCATAAAGGGATGCATTATGAAACCTGTGTTAAAGTAGAACTATAGGCAAAACTTTTTTTTATCATTTTGGATAGAGTAAGAGAGGGTTATAACCCATGTAAGGTTTATTTTTGCTACCTTTGTCCCATTGGGGGAAGGCACAGGAAGTGACAGGAAATCTCTGCAAATTAAGGAAATCTTTTGGGAACCCCAGGGTCACCAGAACTAGTGTCCACATTGGAATACTTCCCTTCTATTACTTTTCTGGCGACAACCCAAAATTTAGAATTTTCTTTAACTTTCACTTTTAATGATAGTGTTAAAAAGGACAAATAGAGAGGGCAAATTTTCCTAATGTGGGCACAGAGAGCAATAAAAATGACAGGTGTTCTAATCTATCTCCCCTCTATGCAAAACCATAAAAAATGTTGCCTTTAGTTATACTTTAAGGCTTGATGAAGACTAATGTAGCACCCTCTAGTGTTTGCTAGGTATTAGTGTATTATGTTAGTAAACCAAAAAAGAGAGCGGCACTCATGGGTCTTGAAAGGTGAACACACGATGGCGGTTTAATTCGACGTTTCGATGAGGAACAGTTAGTTTGTTAGTGTAGGAACATTTATTGCAGCTTAGTAACTCATGGCTGGATAACTCATCCTAGCAGCCTCTCTGGTGCCACCCCTGTCTTCATGGACATTGGAGAATGTTCTAGTCATAGTGGGTGGAGGTTAGGAGGAGCTGTTTGGAATATTTATAAGGTCCTCAGCCAATCCCCAGTAAAGGGCTGGCAGGGGGCAGGCCATCTCATAAATGGGCATGGGTCATGCCAGCAGTGGCAGTTGGGTGGAAGATGGAGATACAGTGCTGTGGAGGCTGTTGGTGGCCCTTGAGGATGCCCCCTAGTCTGGGGGGGGGGGTGACACAGAGCTGGGTACTGGAAGGATCCTACCAAAACACACGCTGGAAGCCCTTCCTGGAGACACAGGGGCAAGGAGTGAGAACAGTGGGAGCAGGTCAGCACTACTGTGGACCTACAAGGGGAAGACTACCACATGTAGCCAGTTCTCCCTGAAAACAGAGTTGTGCCAAATCTTCATTCCCTTCCCTAGGAGATCTCCTGAGAGTCAGCCGGGTGGGCTGGTGAGCGTCAGTCTGGAGGACCATTGGGAGAAGTTAGCCTGGAGGGCTAGTGAAAGGGACAGCGGCAGCCAGGTGGGTTGGCAGTGCCTGAAGAGGGGGTGCTGGGATCGGTAGCTACAGGAGTAATGCAAGCTGGATACTGAAATTCTGCTACACAACCAAGGGCCCTCGGGTTCCTGCCTGTAATGGGTTTTTGTCTTCAATTAGTGATTGCCAGATCGTCAAAGTGATCCAACTGGGTTCTGCAAGCAAGTGAGTGCTGGAGGAAGAAGTGGAGCTGTATATAGTGACTGTATATATAGACTGTATATAGGAAGATTTGTCCCTGAAGTTGTTGAAGTCAAGTGGGCATCCCATAGCCTCCCATCCCTATCCAAGTTATTATCCTCAATAAATAAGAAAAAAAAATAATTCACGAACTGCTCTCTGACTCTGAAGTGCCTGTGAAAATTCAGTGTACCTGGCTGTGCAGGGTGGGGGATCCCAGTTCATCTGCAGCCCTTAGGGGGATTCGCTACACTAAGTGCTCCTGTTGGCTTTAAAATGGTTGTCAACTTGTGACAACCACTTTAACCTACAGGTAAGCCTATAATAAAGCTTACCTGTAGGTGCCCTGCATATCTCCCAAACCTGCACGGTTCAGGAGATATGCAGTGTACTGCGTGTGCCGACATCATTTCGGCACATGCGCAGTGAAGAAACGGCCTCCGTGCTGTTTCTTCATTAAGATCGTGCCGTGATTGGCGGGTCCCGCGCGCATGCACGGGAGTGACGTCACGCGACTCCGGCCAGTCACAGAGCCGGAGTCGTGGCCCCGGAAGGAAGAGGGGCTGAAGATGAACGAGGACAGTGCTGAACGTCGCTGGCTTCTTTGCAGGTAAGTGGCACATAATGGGCCACTATGCGATGCATAGTAGTCCATTATGCTTCTACTTTACAGGGGTATGTAGAGGAAGTAAACCCAATCTGGGTTTACTTTCTCTTTAACCACTTCCCGACCGCCATATGCAGAATGACGGCCGGGAAGTGGTTTAGTTATCCTGACTGGACGTCATATGACGTCCCCAGGATAACAAGCCGCCGCGCGCCCGGGGGGGGCCCGCATCGCGGCGATCGGTGGTGTGGGAGGTCAGTCTGACCCCCCGCAATACCGATCTTGGTAAAGTGCTTCCATTCGAAGCACTTTACCATGTGATCAGCCGTGACCAATTACGGCTAGTCACAGTGTAACACAGGAAAGCCGTTTATGCAGACCTGAGTAGTGGAGAGCCGATCGGCTGCTCTCCTGACAGGGAGGGTTTGTGCTGATGATTTATCAGCACAGCCCCCCCTCGGATCACCACACTAGACCACCAGGGAGCCTGCCCAGGGACCACCAGCAATGTCCCCACCCAGGACCACCAGGGAGCCGACCAGGGACCACCAGGGAGCCAATCTGGAGCAGCAAGGAGACCACCCTAGACCACCAGGTAAGGGGCATAGTGCCCAATATGAATGAAACTTAGTGCCACCTTCAGATGCCACCCTAGACCACCAGGGAATGGACCCCTTTCTGTACATATGCCCACCAGTGCCCCATCAGTGCATACCAGTGCCACATATCAGTGCCCACCAGTGCCACCTACTAGTGCCCACCTATCAGTGCCACCTATCAGTGCCCAGTGCCGCCTATGAGTACCAATCAGTGCCGTCTATGAGTGCCCATCAGTGCCGCTTATCAGTGTCCGTCAGTGCTGCATATCAGTGCCCGTCAGTGTTTCATATCAGTGCCCGTCAGTGCTGCTTATAAGTGCCGCCTAACAGTGCTCATCATTGCTGCATATAAGTGCCTCATCATCAGTGCCACCTCATCAGTGCCAATCAGTACTGCCAGATCAGTGCCCGTCAGTGTAGCCTCATCAGTGATGGAGAAAATGTGCTTATTTACAAAGTTTTGTGACAGAAATAGAGAATTTTTTTTTTTTCAAAATTTTCGGTCTTTTTTTGTTTATAGCGCAAAAAATAAAAACCGCAGAGGTGATCAAATACCACCAAAAGAAAGCTCTATTATATATATATTATATATACTAATTATTAGCTGCCATAGTAGCGCGAGGACCCCACACCACTTCTCTATTATATATATATATATATATATTATATATAATAATAGATATATTATATATACTATATCTAAAATGATAAAAACGTTGTTTGGGTACAGCGTCACACGACCACGCAATTCTCATTCAAAACGCAACAGCACTGAAAGCTGAAAATTGGTCTGGTAGGAAAGTGTTCTAAGTGCATGGTATTGAAGTGGTTAAAGGCAACTGTCTTTTGACCATTAAATGCTTTTAACCATTAAATGTTCTATAAAAGTCCCTCAAGTGAGATGAACTTTTGTACCTGATGCCCCTCAATAAACATCCAAGTTTTTCTAAAGGCCCATACACACGATGCAACAGTCGGACAACAATGGTCTTACAACAGCTTGTTGTACTATAATCCGACCATTAGTACGCGCGATTACAACAGTCGACGTTCAACAGTCGTACAACAGAAGTTGGCTGAGCAGACTAGAACATTTTTGTTGTACAACAAGCCGTTGTAGGACTGTTGTACCGTGTGTACAGAGAAGTTGGGCCAACAAAGCTGTACGTGCAAAACACGCATGCTCAGAAGTCAGGAACGCCCGGAAGTGTCCGTTCCTGTAAACCTACGTTCCTAATTCACAAATCACATTCACCTGAACTTCCTCTTTATACGCACGTAACACGTCACTACATTTGGCTTGTTGTACGATTACTTGACTCCTGTCAGTACGCTAGACACAACAGCCAACAGCCGATTTTGCGCAAAAGTTGAACGTGCGGTCGTACGACCGTCGCACCGCGTATACGAGGCATAATACAAGGATTCTAACCATTCTACAATACCATAGATTCTATCTGCTGTACTAAAAATAATTATTTTTAATTTAGTTTGCCTCCCTATGGTAGAGCTATCCTTTTACTTATTATCGGCCCTCTGCCTCCTTGTCACTGGACCAGGAAGTGAGGTCAAATCTCCCCAATGGGAACACAGCAAATCTAGTGAAAAAGTAGCCAAACTAGCCTATTCCCTCTTTAATAAATGTAATGTAATTGCTCTGATGCTTACTTCGTTATGGCAGGAAAATCAATGCTCACATACGAGTAAAGTAGCAGAAAAAATGCTTAACCACAAATTAAATTTATTTAGCTTTATTTTCCTTCTAATATCTTTTATGCCCATTTAAAAGACGGCAGGGTCTTGCAACATGCATCTGTCATTAAATCATCAATAAAGCTTTTTTTTCTTTGGTGATGGCTGTTATGACTGTATTGTGGATTATCTTTGAAGGGTAGATCGATACCGGCTATTTATTTATAAATTACCATTGCGGTGCACAGAGAAGTAAATAATCCACTTGTGATATTTTATTTCCTAATAAGACTGTACTTTCGGAAGTAATGCCTGCTGGTATATAACTGTTTCCCTGAATTCTATCTGTATAAGTACTGGTATGCTGCTAGTCCACTTTTAACCCATGCTAACACCACCCTACAATGCAGACTAAGCTGGTATATAGTACGGACACCTGGAGTGCGACCTAAGGGCATGTGATTGTTAAAAACATTGTGAGGCTAAAGATCTTCATTGTGTTACAGCACTCATTACCAAAGTAATAATGCAATCTTTTGCAAGTGGTTGAATGAATAACCCTGGGGGCAATCTTAAGTTTGTCAGAATTATAGTGATGCTCAGCAGAGAGAGAAGCCGCCTGCTCCTGTCATTGGAACAAATTAGACTTTTTTTGTTAACCTGTTTTTCTATCTTACCTTAATTACCAGGAACCATTGCAGAGTGAACAGGACCTCCTGTAACAAGCAAATACTGTACTTACTGTTAAAGGAAAACTAAAAGACCCCATTAGCTTCTTTGCAGTTCGTTAGCGCCTGTTATTTCACATGTTAACATGCATTGTGTTAAGGCTGCCCATTCAAATGGCATCCCAATGCAATGCACTGCATGCCAAAAAAAAAAAGGATCATGTGTGATTTTAAGCCAGGGGAGGGCTGGCAGCCTTAGGCCTGGGGGGCAAGTCCAGGCAAGTGACCCATTGAAACCACCGAATCAGCTCACCATCCATGCCCACCTGGTTTTAGAACGGATATTGATGTTATGAAGCAAGACAAATATGATACAATGTGGTAACAATTTAATGTTAATAGCAACAAAGGAGGTTTAACAAAAAGAATGCATCAATGCAGCTCATCAGTGCCCACCAATGCAGCCTCATCAGTGCCTATCAAATGCAACCTGATCAGTGCCCATCATGCAGGCTCGCCAGTGCCCATCAGCACAGCCCAACGTAAACTATCCGTGACCA
>BLSH010188236.1:2322324-2357176 GCA_018402905.1 Glandirana rugosa | reverse complement strand
TGGTTGATTCAAACTGCTAAATCCCTGAAAGGAAATGGCCACTATTGTGTATGTTCTTTAGCATTTATGCTATATTTATACTAGATTGATACATGTTATATGCAATGTCTGTATATGTTCTACTCTTTTTTTTAATGCTGCAATAAAAACGTTGGTAAACAAAAAAAAAAAAGACATGGGGGGGGTAATGTATAGATATTCAATATAATGAATGGAGGGACTTCTGATGTTCCTTATAATACCTATGGGGTGGTAAAATTTATAAATAACCATTATAATATATGTATGATGTGTAGATGACCATTATTATACATAGGGGGCTGTATAATATATAAATGCTCATTATAATGGGGGTGTACAGTATCTCACAAAAGTGAGTACACCCCTCACATTTTTGTAAATATTTTATTCTATCTTTTCATGAGACAACACTGAAGAAATGACACTTTGTTACAATGTAAAACAGTGAGTGTACAGCTTGTATAACAGTGTAAATGTGTTGCCCCCTCAAAATAACAGGAGTGTGTATCCATTATAATGCTTGCAATAGCAAGCAATCATTGCTCAGTGCAACCACGTGAGAAGCATTTCTTTCTTCGGGTCTTACTGAACGAAGAAGCCTCAGATGCGTTTCCCATTGGTCAGCGTGGTTATGTGGCTGCTCTGACTAATGAGTCCATTGCAACTCTGACAGACAGGAACACACTAACCCAAATTCTTTTGTGAGAATTATTATCAAAACAATCAAAATATATATATAATCAGCATTTATACTGTAATTCTAGGGGAGAGAATTTTGGGCAACGATTCGGAGGTACAGTATCTCACAAAAGTGAGTACACCCCCAGTGTAAATTTGCTATCTCCTCAAAATAACTCAACACAGCCATTAATGTCTAAACCGCTGGCAACAAAAGTGAGTACACCCCTAAGTGAAAATTTCCAAATTGGGCCCAGAGTGTCAACATTTTGTGTGGCCACCATTATTTCCAGCACTGCCTTAACCCTCTTAGGCATGGAGTTCACCAGAGCTTCACAGGTTGCCACTGGAGTCCTCTTCCACTCCTCCATGATGACATCACAGAGCTGGTGGATGTTAGAGACCTTGCCCTCCTTCGCCTTCCGTTTGAGGATGCCCCACAGATGCTCAATAGGGTTTAGGTCTGTAGACATGCTTGGTCAGTCCATCACCTTTACCCTCAGCTTCTTTACCAAGGCAGTGGCCGTCTTGGAGGTGTGTTTGGGGTCGTTATTATGTTGGAATACTGCCCTACAGCCCAGTCTCCAAAGGGAGGGCATCATGCTCTGCTTCCTGTCCTGTTAAACCGCTATATGGTCTTGGCCACCGTGCTGCAGCTCAGTTTCAGGGTCTTGGCAATCTTTGTATAGCCTAGGCCATCTTTATGTACAGAAATATTTATTTTTTCAGATCCTCAGAGAGTTTTTTGCCATGAGGTGCAATGTTGAACTTCCAGTGACCAGTATGAGAGAGTGAGAGCGATAACACCAAATTTAACACACCTGCTCCCCATTCACACCTGAGACCTTGTAACACTAATGAGTCACATGACACCGGGGAGGGAAAATGGCTAATTGGGCCCAATTTTGACATTTTCACTTAGGTGTGTACTCACTTTTGTTGCCAGCGGTTTAGACATTAATGGCTGTGTGTTGAGTTATTTTGAGGGGACAGCAAATTTACACTGTTATACAAGCTGTACACTCACTACTTTACATTGTAGCAAAGCGTCATTTCTTCAGTGTTGTCACATGAAAAGATAGAATAAAATATTTACAAAAATGTGAGGGGTGTACTCACTTTGGTGAAATATTGTATGTGTAAATGCTTATTTTAATTCATGGGGTACTGTATAATGTATACAGTTATAATGGGGGCTATATATTCTATATAGATGCGCATTTTAAAACATGGAGGGCTGTATAATGTATAATGCTAATTATTGTATATGGGGACGCTGTTTAATGTATAGATAATCATCATAATGAGGATCTGTATAATGTATAATGCTAATTATTATATATGGGGGTGCTGTATATTGTATAGTTGCTTAGTGTAATACATAAGGGTGTTGTATAATGTATAGACACTCAGTATAATGCATGGGGGCTTTGTGATGTATAAATGCTCACTATGATGGGTGGGAGCTGTTTGTATACCTGTTAACTATAGTGCATGGGGTGTTGTTTTGTGTATAGATGTCTGATGTAATACACATGTATAAGTTTATATATAATGTATTGATGCTCATTATAATACATTCGGCACTATATTGTGTATAGATGCTCAACATAATGCATAGAGCACTGTAGGCCCAATAGAATGCACTGGGTGCTGCATGATGTATAGATGCCTGATGTAATACATGAGGTTCTATATAATGTATTCATGTCCAGTATAATGCATGTACATTATAATGTATAGATTCTCAATGCATTGCCAGAGAGGACCAGAAAAGGGGGCATTTGCCATGTGGACCAGACTGATAAGATATGGTGGGCTGGTGGCCCTATGTGAGGATACTTCATCATTAAGACATCATTCAGAAGGGGACCTGCAGTAAGTGACCTGCTTCCTGGCCATATCAGTGATGATGATGCTGGAGGAAATGGGATGGAGAAGGAGGAGGACATGGAATTAGGGTTGCCACATCATTCCTTTAAACCCGAACACATATGAATTACACAGGTTGTTCTGAGGCTAATTGAATGCAGATAAGGCACCAAGTGAGTTTAATTACCACCTAATCAGCCACAGAACCTGTGTAAATAATATGTGTTCAGTTTTAACTTCTTT
The DNA here is from genome assembly GCA_018402905.1 of Glandirana rugosa. Lineage (NCBI taxonomy): Eukaryota > Metazoa > Chordata > Amphibia > Anura > Ranidae > Glandirana > Glandirana rugosa. Next base: position 2,354,362 of record BLSH010188236.1, on the reverse strand, counting down.
GCGCCCGCCCTATAGCCAAAAGAAGGCTACAACATGGGCCTAAATTGCCGGTAGGGCGTCCTTGTACGTCCTCCTGAGCACGCACTGTGTGTGCGCCCCCTGTGGGGCAAGGGAGGCGTGCTCTGTTATCAGCGAGTCCACGGCCCCTTACCACGTGATCAGCTGTCAGCCAATGACAGCTGATCACGTGATGTAAACAGAAGTCTGTAATCTACCTTTTTCCTCATGCTTACAGCATGAGGAGAAAAATACAAGCCGATTATCAGCTTGTGTAAATGGGACATCAGTCCCGCACACTCCACACCCACTGCTGCTAAGCAGTGCCCACCAGTACTGCCTATCAGTGTCCACCAGTGCCACCTATCAATGCCCACCAGTGCCAACTATCAGTGCCCATTAGTGCTGGCAATTAGTGCCTCATCATTAGTGCCACCTATCGGTGCTGCCTATCAGTGTCACCTACCAGTGCCTATCAGTGTCCATTAGTGCCAGCTCTCAGTAACCATCAGTGCCACCTATCAGTGCCCTTCAGTGCCGCCTATGAGTGCTGCTTACCAATGCCCACCAGTGCCGCCTCATCAGTGCCCACCAGTGCCACCTAGCAGTGCCCATCAGTGCCACCTATTAGTGCTCATCATTGCCACCTTATCAGTGCCCATCAGTGCAGCCTATCAGTGCCCATCAGTGCAGCGTCATCAGTGCACATCAATGAAGAATAAAAATTACCTGTTTGCTAAAAATAAAAATAAAAAACCCAGTGGTGATTAAATACAGGGCCATCTTTACCGCAGGACAAAAGGGGCAGCTGCCCAGGACCCTGTCATTGTTTCAGGGACTAAAGCAGAGCTGCCCCTTAAGCCCGCACTGCCCATAAAAAAATGATAAATCAGGACCTCCATCGGCGGCTGCGGACCCCCATCAGCGTGTACCACGCCAGACTGACACACACAGGCAGCCGGCAATAGCATCAGCACGCAGTACCTGGGCCTTGAGTGGGCTGGCGGGGCCTTGAGCTCCACTGACGCTCTGACCCCACCCCTTGTTATGCATGCTGCCTGCCGGATGATCAGATCGGAGGCCGAGGGACTGCCACCCCGTAGTCATGTAGAGCAGAAGTGTGCTAGCTAGACAGTCTGCACAGCACTGCTGATCGGAGCTGAGCTGGCCAGGAGGAGGACCAGGTAGGTCTTTCTCCTCCCCTGGCTCCTGAGTCCCCATATATGTTTTAAAACATATATGACCAGTCCAGGCTGTGTGCCCGTTTATTAAAGAGCAGTGCACGCAGCATGGCATGGGCCAGGCCACCAGACGCCGGTAATAATGTGCAAATATCATGTTATGGGTTAAAAATGCTGAGAAATCTAGAATCTGGGTTTTTTCTTATTGTAGAAGATACACACAATGCTTCTTTTGCAATAGAAGCTTCTTACATTTCTTTTCACCATTTTCGTTGTGCACGCACAGCTCAGTTTGCAATGCCAGCACCTTCTGCGTGTAGGGATGAATTAACTCCTGTGCCAGTCAATTAAAATAGCCTAAGATGCCAAACCTGTGCAGTAACCTCTAGCAACTACACAGTGAGCGGTAATATTGTGCAGCAACCTCTAGCAACCAATCATTGAGTGTTAATATTGTGCAGTAACCTCTAGCAACCGCAGGGCAAAAAGGGCAGCTGCCCAGGGCCCTGTCATTGTTTTGGGGGCCAAAGCAGAGTTGCCCCTTAAGCCCTCGCTGTGCATAAAAAAAATTATAAATCAGGACCTCCATCAGCAGCCGCGGACCCCCATCAGTGTGTACCGCGCCAGAGTGACACACACAGGCAGCCGGCAATGGCATCAGTGCGCAGTACGGGGCCTTGAGCTCTACTGACGCTCTGACCCCACCCCTTGTTATGCATGCTGCCTGCCGAATGATCAGATCGGAGGCCGAGGGACTGCCACTCCATAGTCGTGGAGAGCAGCCACCGAGAAGTGTGCTAGCTGTACAGTCTACACAGCACTGCTGATGGGAGCTGAGCTGGCCAGGAGGAGGACCAGGTAGGTCTTTCTCCTCCCCTGGCTCCCGAGTCCCCACATATGTTTTAAAACATATATGACCAGTCCAGGCTGTGTGGCCGTTTATTACAGAGCAGTGCACGCAGCATGGCATGGGCCAGGCCACAAGACGCCGGTAATAATGTGCAAATATCATGTTATGGGTTAAAAATGCTGAGAAATCTAGAGTCTAGTTTTTTTCTTATTGCGGAAGATACACACTATGCTTCTTTTGCAATAGAAGCTTCTTACATTTATTTTCACTATTTTCATTGTGCACTCACAGCTCAATGCCAGCACCTTCCACGTGTTGGGATGAATTAACTCCTGTGCCAGTCAATTAAAATTGCCTAAGATGCCAAACCTGTGCAGCAACCTCTAGCAACCAATCATTGAGTGGTAATATTGTGCAGAAACCTCTAGCGACCAATCATTGAGTGGTAATATCGTGCAGTAACCTCTAGCAACCAATCATTCAGTGGTAATATTGTGCAGTAACCTCTAGCAACCAATCAGTGAGCCTGGAGCAATCAGTGAGTGTGAACCAGATCTTTAGGTTTACATTATTAAAGGTTATTTTAGATAAGTTTATGTGAGTGTTTGTTTTTTTGGGATGTTGCGGTGGAGAGCGAAATTCCTAGGGGTGGGGAGCCCAGAAAAATGTTTGCCCATAGTCCAATCAATATAAAGGATGGCCCTGATTAACCACTTCCCGCCCGGCCTATAGGCAAATGACGGCCAGGAGGTGGTTTCGTTATCCTGACTGGGCGTCTATTGACGTCCCCAGGATAACCCGTGATTGCGTGCCCACGGGGGGCATGCATCACGGTGATCGGTGGTGCGGTGTGTCAGTCTGACCCACCACATTACCGGTAGTCACAGCTTGTCACAGTGTAAACAGGAAGAGCTGTTTATTGGCCTTTCCTCTATTCACGTCTGCAAACGTGAGTAGAGGAGAGCCGATCGGCTGCTCTCCTGACAGGGGGGTCTATCTGTTTATCAGCACAGTCCCCCCTAGGATCCCCACCCAGGACCACCAGGGATGCCACCAGGACCACCAGGGAATGCCCACCCAGGGACCACCAGGGAGAATACCAGGGAAGCCCACCCTGACCAACAGGGAGCCCACCCTAGACCACCAGGTAAGGGGCACAGTGCCCAACATGGATGGCACTCAGTGCCCAACTTGGATGCCACCCTGGACCACCAGGGAATGCATCCTAAAAAATGCCATTTATCATTGCCGCCTATCAGTGCCCACCAGTGCCACCTATCATCAGTGCCACCCATCAGTGTCCCCTATTAGTGCCCATCAGTGCCACCTATCAGTGCCCAGTGTCACATATCAGTGCCCATCAGTGCTGCCTATGAGTACCCATCAGTGCCACCTATCAGTCAGTCAAGTCAGTGCTGCTTATCACTGCTGTATATATGTGCCTCACCATCAGTGCCCATCAGTGCCAATCAGTACTGCCTCATCAGTGCCCATAAGCGTAGCCTCATCAGTGCCCGTCAGTGATGGAGAAAATGTACTTATTTACAAAGAGTTGTGACATAAACAAGAAAAACTTTTTTTTCAAAATTTTCGATCTTTTTTTATCTGTAGCGTAAAAAATAAAAACCCCAGAGTTAATCAAATACCACCAAAAGATAGCTCTATTTGTGGGAACAAAATTATAAAAATTTAATTTGGGTACAACGTCGCATGACCGCGCAATTGTCATTCAAAATGCAACAGCGCTGAAAGCCGAAAATTGGTCTGGGCGAGAAGTAAGTGCCCACTATGCAAGTGTTTAAAGGGAAGGGGTGGCAACCTTACATGGAATGGAGGAGATGGGACTGGAGGAGAAGGACATGGGATGGAGTATATATAAAGATGTAAGAGTGTTTAAATAAAAGTGGGTGCACTGAAGGACTTGGTGGGATGGCCAGTGGGTGGATTTGGTGCGATGGCCAGTGGGCAGATTTGGTGGGGTGGGCAGTGGGCGGACCCTGGGGAATGATGGTGGTCAAGCCCATGGGGGGAGAGGGCAGGCCTAAAGCAAAAATATCTGATAGCTGCCCTGTCCTCTAGATAGATAGATAGATAGATAGATAGATAGATCATTTATATTTAGAATATATAAACAAACACATTAAATATGTATGTATAATGCCGTTTAAATACCCAATCAAGGATCAATAGGTGTTATAAATAATTTAATAGGTATTTTCTTAAGTCTTTAATTACAGTGCGAAGCAATGAAAATTGCATTAAACAGACTAGCCATTAATATTTATAATGTTAAGCTTGCCTTTTACTTGCTTTAACTTATTCATTTATAAATAACGACTTCTACAGTCTGGACATGAATCCAATATGGGACAGTACCTGGCATACAGTAATCCACTAAGAAAAACTCATACAATCAGAAAAATACACATAGGCCTGTATATAGATGCATATGAAAATGAGTGAGGATGATTTTGTAAGTAAAAAAAGTAACCAGTATTTATTCTCCTTAAACGTGAACCCAGCCATTTGCACTAACCCTATACCTAATAGCCAAACAAAATCATACAGGGACTAAATAACTTAGCTCAATCACATATACCCAAACTATACTGCAAGGAAAAAAAACAAAAAAAAACGCTAGATTCAAGATATTGTATATTTTTATATACCCATAGGAGAATATATATAACAGTATAAATTTGCTGTCCCCTCAAAATAACTCAACACACAGTCAATAATGTCTAAACCGCTGGAAACTACAGTGAGCACACCCCTAACTGAAAATGTCCAAATGTATTTATTTATTTTATTTATTTCAGGTACTTATATAGCGCTGTCAATTTACGCAGCACTTTACATATACATTGTACATTCACATCAGTCCCTACCCTCAAGGAGCTTACAAACTAAGGTCCCTAACTGACATTCATACATACACATACTAGGGCCAAATTAGACAGGATCTAATTAACCTACCAGCATGTCTTTGGAGTGTGGGAGGAAACTGTAGTACCTGGAGGAAACCCACACAGGCACAGGGAGAACATGCAAACTCCAGGCAGGTAGTGTCGTGGTTGGGATTCAAACCAGCAACCCTTTTGCTGCTAGGTGAAAGTGCTATCCACTACATCACGGTGCAGCCCATAATTGGGCCCAATTAGCCATTTTCCCTCCACTGTGTCATGTGAATTGTTAGTGTTAGAAGGTCTCAGGTGTGAATGAGGAGCAGGTGTGTTAAATTTGGCATTATTGCTCTCACTCTCTCATACTGGTCACTGGCAACATGGCACCTCATGGCAAAAAACTCTGTGAGGATCTGAAAAAAAGAAGTGTTGCTCTACATAAAAATAGTCTAGGCTAGTCTATAAGAAGATTGCCAACACCCTGAAACTGAGTTGCAGCATGGTGGCCAAGACCATACAGCGGTGTAACAGGACAGGTTCCACTCAGAACAGGCCTCGCCATGGTCGACCAAAGAAGTCGAGTGCACGTGCTCAGCGTCATATCCAGAGGTTGTCTTCGATTGCTGCAGAGGTTGAAGGGGTGGGGGGTCAGCCTGTCAGTGCTCAGACCATACGCCGCACACTGCATCAAATTGGCCTGCATGGCTGTTGTCCCAGAAGGAAGCCTCTTATAAAGATGATGCACAAGAAAGCCAGCAAACAGTTTGCTAAAGACAAGCAGACTAAGGACATCATTTACTGGAAGCATGTCCTGTGGTCTGATGAGACCAAAATAAACTTATTTGGTTCAGATGGTGTCAAGCGTGTGTGGTGGCAACCAGATGAGCAGTACAAACATAAGTGTGTCTTGCCTACAGTCAAGCGTGGTGGTTGGAGTGTCATGGTCTGGGGCTGCATGAGTGCTGTCGGCAGTGGGGAGCTACAGCTCATTGAGGGAACCATGAATGCCAACATGTACTGTGACATAATGAAGCAGAACATGATCCCCTCCCTTCGGAGACTGGGCTGCAGGGAAGTATTCCAACATTATAACGACCCCAAACACAACTCCAAAATGACCACTGCCTTGCTAAAGAAGCTGAGGATAAAAGTGATGGACTGGTCAAGCACATCTCCAGACCTAACCCCTATTGGACATCTGTGGGGCATCCTCAAACGAAGTTGGAGGAGCATGGAGGTTTGGAAGAGGACTCCAGTGGCGACCTGGGAAGCTCTGGTGAACTCCATGCCCAAGAGGGTTAAGGCAGTGCTGGAAAATAATGGTGGCCACACAAAATATTGACACTTCGGGCCCAGTTTGGACATTTTCAGTTAGGGGTGTACTCACTGTTGTTGCCAGTGGTTTAGACATTAATGGCTGCGTGTTGAGTTATTTTGAGGGGACAGCAAATGTACACTGTTATACAAGCTGTACACTCACTACTTTACATTGTAGCAAAGTGTCATTTCTTCAGTGTTGTCACATGAAAAGATATATTAAAATATTTACAAAAAATTGAGGTGTGTACTTTTGTGAGATACTGTACCTCTGAATCGTTGCCCAAAATTCTCTCCCATGGAATTACAGTATAAATGCTGATTTTATATATATATTTTGATTGTTTTGATAATAATTCTCAGAAAAGAATTTGGGTTAGTGTGTTCCTGTCTGTCAGAGTTGCAATGGACTCATTAGTCAGAGCAGCCACATAACCACGCTGACCAACGCATCTGAGGCTTCTTCGTTCAGTAAGACCTGAAGAAAGAAATGTTTCTCACGTGGTTGCACTGAGCAATGATTGCTTGCTATTGCAAGCATTATAATGGATACACACTCCTGTGTATTAAAGTGTCCAGTGTGCAGGCTGCTAGCATGGGGCATCTCAATCACTCAGAACAGCCGTGGTAAGGCAAGTGGCCCCAATCTGCATCAGTAGCGTATTCTGTTATCCAGGCAAGGGACAGGGCAGGCTGAAGTCAGAGAGAAAAACTTTGTCCAGACAAGGGGTCAAGCAGGCTGAGACAGATCAGAACCAAGTGCAAATACAGGAGCCAGGCAGCAGAGCTATCATAAGCCCAAAACCCTGTGTGATGCTCAAATAGAGTGCCACAATGTCACTGGCTGGTCATTGCAGGAAAGGTGGAACAGGCAGGGCCAACTGGAGTGGAAGGGGCATAGCTGACAGTGCAGTCAAGCCCTATAAACACAGGGCGAATATTGGCCAGTATCGACTGGTTCAACAGAAACCAACGGCTGCAAGTGCTGACCAGGATCCAGCTGGTAATCGCTGCAGCACCTACCCTTACATGAGCTCAGCGGGGAGATCAATGTGCTAACATCGGACAGTTAAGGCACGCTCACACAATGAGAATTTCGGACGAATGATCATCCATTATTTTATTTTTTGCTAGCCTCATATTGAAGAGGTTACTGAACTTATGAAAATTCTCAGTATACAAATTCTTGTCTCTGCCCCTACCCACCTCAGAGCAACATTCCCTTGGTTCCACCCCGTACCCACCTCCCAGTAGCGTATTATTTTGTGGTGCTAAGTCATTTGTATGCAATCTGTTAATCCCCCACAGCCAGCGGCAATAGACCCTTCCCAGCAACAATCATTTTCCCCAGCAACAATGGACCCCAACAACAATAGACCCTGGCAGCAACAAAAGATTTCCCAGCAGCCAGCCCAGCATCAATAGACTCTTCAGCAGGAACTGAAACTGGGCCACACCACGCTCTCTAATAGTTCACCAGGCCACCGAGCCCTCCACACACAGTGCTGCAATGTCCTGGCCAGCCAGCTTCACCAGACAGCAGCTGACATGTTCCAAGACACCGCCGCAGCCAAAGGCGTTAGAAAACGCTCTCCCTTTTCTGATTGGCACATCCAATAGAGAGGCAAAAGTCTCCTGGCCAATGACAATCCATGCTTCAGAAGAGGTGAGACTTGCCTGTCAAGGTGAAAATGATGACGTCACAAGATTTGCTGCAAAGTGACCATGCACTCAGTGTTCTATCAATGTGTACAAAGTGCGGGGTCACCAGCTGTGTTTTACAGTGACAGAGCGCTTGGACCGGACCATTAATGTTTTTGTAAATAGCTGATACTGATATTTTGGCACTAAATGCAACATTGTTTTGGAACGTAAAAGTAAATCTGTACTGAGAGATTTGTTAGGCTGCCTTTACCGTTACTCTACATCTCTACTCTACTTGAAAATGCTAGCTGACTGGTTGTGTCTGGGTTCAGTACTTGGCGTCACTCATCCAGCTCATGCATGCCGCAAGTGATTGCTCAGTTAAAATGTTCTCCTCTCACAGTAAGTTTTTGAGAATCATCTTCCCTGCCCACAGTAACTGAAGCTGGTTAAATATAACTAAAAGAGATTGAGAAACCGGTAGTTATTATTAGCCGAAAATGGACTGCTTAGACTAAAATGCCTGGGCCTATTTTTTTGTCCCAGTCCAGGCCTGGATGTCATTAGCTTAATATTGACACCCGCTGCTCATTGCAACTGCAAGGCATTTTGAAAGCGGTGACAGAATGATCTTCCACAACACGTTCTGGTGTGAACCAGGACTTAATGCTGTCTGTGTATCCACTTGGAAGACATTTCTTCCTCACCTTACACATAACAAGGGAGAGAAAATCTACACAGCATGGTTACAAAAAATAGAAAACCTCCATATACAGAACCCAATATTCACAGTTGATTGAGAAGAAGGCAACCAAAACCTCTATAAATCAAGGGCCAATTTTTCTTCTGCAGAGGAAAAAAATGATTACTTGATCCCCTGACGGCAATCGGATATTCCTTGGAACAACAATTTCTGGTGTTATTACCTATAAATGTTTATATGCAATTGTAGGTTGGTAAAAAATATTTAAAATTGCTAGAGTTTTGAAACCTTGAACATGTCGAAAAATTTAATGGTAAATCAATGTCACAAAAGTTAAAAAAGTAACAAATATAAAAACACAATCTCTGTCAGTCTGTCATTCGTTGGTTCCTTTTGTAACGCAAGACTTGTGCGAGATCTCTGGAGAACTTGATCGCTCTAATTATATTATAATAATAGAGACCGTTCCATTCCAACTCATTGTTTAGCGATGGAGAAATACTTAATCAAGTCTGGAACTCTGAAAGAGAAACTGTTAAATGAAAAGCAAGGAAGCAAGCAAATGTACAAAGAAAATTACAATCACTTCAATCCGATTTGTTCTCAAAAGCAGGCACATCCTTCACATTAAATGTAAAATATATATGTAAAAATAAATGAACTTCTTCACAACAAAAATTGTTAAAGTAGAACTATGGTCAAAATGAAGAAATGAAGAAATCAATGTTATGCGCCTTTAGTATGTATAGTATGTTTAGTATGTATGTTGCCTTTAGTTGTACTTTAAATCCTTTCAGGTGTGTCATGAACATTTTTAGATCTTTTTGGTGCACCGCAAGACAAAAAAAGTTTGAGAAACACTGATTTCGAAGCAGTAACTCAAACACTAAAAGAAACCTGATAGGCTCCTTCCTCTTTTCCCCTTCCCTTTCTTTTTTTCTCTCTCTTTTTCCTCCTTTATGTTGGGTTTGCTTGTTGATTCCCCGCTATCTCTATATATTAGTACAAATTTAATGAATGATTTCCTTGCACCCTGATATTTCAGGGTATTCCATATCACAATCAAAATTTAAATTGAATATGCATGCTGATGATATATTGTTATTTTTAACACAACCGGTGGTAACTTTACCCAACCTTCTCAAAGTCTTACAGTATTTTGCCTTTCTATACGGTCTATCTGTAAATGTTTCTAAATCTATGGCTGTGTCAGCTTTCCTCAAACACAATATCATTCTCTCAGACAATCTTTTCCATTTATCTGGCACTTAAACTTCATGTCTTATCTAGGTATTAAGCTTACCTCAGCTCTTCAATCGCTATATGACAAAAATTACCCTCCTTTAGTCACTAAACTCCAGGCCATGCTCAAGGTTTGGAACATGTACCCCGTTTCATCCATGGGTAAAATTACAGCTATAAAAATGAATATCCTTCCTAAACTCCTATATTTATTCCGAGCCCTTCCTATCAACCTTACCAAGACATCTCTTGATTCCTTTCAATCAATTATAAATCGGTTTAATGAGAGTCACCCTAATTTTTTCCATAAAGTCTTGTACAGATCTAACCGTAGAGGCTGTCTTGGCCTCTCTTACCTTTGCTCATTCTATCTGGCTTTCCGCTTTACTCAATTAGCCCAATGGAACATCACTGACTCCAGAGTGCCATGGGTCAGATTTGAATATGATTCTATATACCCTTATCACTTAACTGGTTTACTCTACTGATTTAGCCTCTCTCAATATAATGCTCGCTGAGTCCTTTAAGCCCTGGGCTAGATACAAATCAAAATATGGACTGATCTCATCTACATCCCCTCAAGCCTCATTTTTAGGCGGCCCTTAATTCCCTATTGCTTTTGCTGGAAGAAAACCATTTAACTAATGGATAAATAATAAGATGACTTCTTGGGCTTACTTTCAGCACGACTCTTCATTTCTCACTTTTGCCCAACTCACCCAGGACAGGCGTGTTCCATGCCTTGAGCAGTTTTGCTGCCTCCAAATTAAACATTTTTTCAGTACTCACTATTCCCTCTCTCACGCTTCACCTCCTACCCTCTATGAAACAATATGTCAAAAACCTAAGAGGTAAGGGTATTATATTGGACCCTTATAACTTTCTGACTAATGGTGAACCTAATCCTAAATTGCCTTATATGTTAAAGTGGGAAGATGAGGGTGATTTGCGACTCACCCTTGAGAACTGGAAGTTTCATTGATAAATTTAGGAAGTGTACTAAGTCTCTTACAATTAGAGCAACAGCCATGAAACTATTCACTAGATGGTATTTGACCCTTACCAAGCTTCACACAATCTATCCTGCTGTCTCCCCTAATTGCTTCCAAGGTTGTCAAATCCCAGGTCATTTTATACACATATCCTGGTCTTGCAATAAGGTAACGCCTCTATGGCACACAGTTGATGAGTTAGCTTCTAAGTTATTTGGTAGCTTACTTAACCATTTGCCGACCAGCTGCCGTCATTTTACAGCGGAAGGTCGGGTCATTCCCGCAAATCGCCGTCATGGTACGCCGTTCGCGGGAGCTCATTGGCTAGCGGGGGTGCCAATCAGTGGGTGGGGCGGACTCGATGTCCTCCGGCCACCTGCAATTGCCCCCGAGACAGTTAGAATGGGGATCTGCAAGTGTAAACAAAGCAGATCCCCATTCTGGCAGGGGAGTTGAGAGAGATTGTCTGCACCCAGTGATAGGAAACAATGATCTCTCTCCTCCTTCAGTCAGACCAGCCCCCACACAGTTAGAAACACAACAGAGGGAACACAGTTAACCCCTTGATCGCCCCCTAGTGTTAACCCCTTCCCTGCCAGTGACATTTATACAGTACAGTGGCTATTCTTAGCCCTGATCGCTGTATAAATGTCATTGGCCCAAAAAAAGTGTCAAAAGTGTCCGATCTGTCCGCCGCAATGTCGCAGTCTCAATAAAAATTGCAGCTCGCTGGTGTTACTAGTAAAAAAAAAATAATAATAAAAATGCCATAAATCTATTCCCATAGTTTGTAGACACTATAACCTTTGCACAAACAAATCAATATATGACTATTGCGTTTTTTTCCCAAAAATATATAGAAGAATACAAACCTAAACCGATGAGTAAATTCATTTTTTTATCTATTTTTCTTGGATATGTATTATAGCAAAACGTAAAAAAAAAAAAATTGTCGCTCTTTGTTTGTTTATAGTGCAAAAAAATGTAAAAACGCAGAGGTGATCAAATACCACCAAAAGAAATGGGTACAACGTTGCACGACCGTGCATTGGTCAGTTAAAGCAACGCAGAGCCGTATTGCAAAAAATGGCCTGGTCAGGAAGGGGGTAAATACTTCCAGGTTTGAAGTGGTTAAACTGACTAACTGTTTAATTTTTTTCTCCCATACATGAGGCCTCTCGTACTTCGGAAAGGCTGATACATACAGCCTGTGTAGCTACTCGATGGGCTATAGCCATCCAATAGAAAGAACAGAGGTCCCATACTCATTAGAAATAGATTTGATTGTATCTTACCTATGGGACGTATATACCATACGCTACATCACACAATACCTCTTTTCCATGTACAATGGGATCACTGGTACGACTGTAGAGACCTATTTTTACAAACCCTGGGTTTTTTTGTTTTTTGTTTTTTTTTATTTAGTTATCTGTAGTGTTGAGCGAACCCGGACTGTAACGTTCGGGTCCGTACCGAACTTTCGGGTGTCCGGGGCCCGGACCCGAACACGGACATTTCAAAAAACGTTCGGGTTCGGGTCCAGGGTTCTGGTATTGTACTCCACGTGTTGAGAAGCTGCAGGGCAGCCAATCAACAAGCGTTTCACTGGTTTGCCCTTAGAAGCCATCACAGCCATGCCTACTAATGGCATGGCTGTGATTGGCCAGTGCATCATGTGACCCAGCCTCTTTATAAGCTGGAGTCACTTGATGCTGCAGTCACATGCTCTTGGGTTAGCTGTAGGGAGAGGGAGCTGACGGCGTCAGGGAGAGATTAGAGACATTTTAACAACATCTGATCCTGCATCCTGAGATAGATTACTACTGCTGTGCTGTTGCTCTGAGGACAGATAGCAGAAATTTGAGATTTCACATACCTCTGCTTTGAGTTGCAGATCAAACTCTGCATAGAACAACGATCGCTATGATCGTGCTCAACGATCAGATTGTTGGAGGAATTTGAGATTTCAAATACTGCTGCTTAGAGTTGCAGATTGTGGATTAAACTCTGCCTAACACAACGATTGTTACGATCGTACACAACGATCAGATTGTGGGATCGTACACAACGATCAGATTGTGGGATCGTACACAACGATCAGATTGTGGGATCGTACACAACGATCAGATTGTGGGATCGTACACAACGCTCAGATTGTGGGAGTAATTTGAGATTTCACATACTGCTGCTTTGAGCGATCTGACTGCACTAGATAGAGGGACAGATTATTGTTCAAAAATCATCTCCTAGTTCTAAAGGGAGAGGTTTTAGCTGCAGCTGTAAGTGACACATTATTGTTCAAAAATCATCTCCTAGTTTATTTGATTTTAATTTATTTTCCCTATCCCCATTTTTTTGTAGGGCACTTGCCCCACTCTTACCCCCATTTTACTTCCTTTTGCAGCCCTCTATCACTTGCCAAGACTTTGTTACAGCCATTTTTGTGCCTAAAAGTTCGGGTCCCCATTGACTTCAATGGGGTTCTGGGTCCGGGATAACGTTCGGGCAACGTTCGGAAGCCGAACCCGGACTTTTTCCCAAAGTTCGGACAGACCCGCAGAACCCGAACATCCAGGTGTTCGCTCAACTCTAGTTATCTGTCATTGGAATCTTTTTTCCCTGAAAACTTTTTATCAGTTTGATGGCATATTGAATTTTACTGTCCATTTTTCACCTGTTGCATTGGCATGACTTATAATTTAAATATTGATGCATTTTTCATTTCCTACTTTTCATTGATAGTCACATCAATGGCTCCATTGCCGTGTTGTACATGTACACTATTTTCTATGTATAACCTTTTTTCATAGGCATCTTTGATGCTTCTCTATATATGATGTTAACTTTTCAATAAAAAGTTTGTAAAGAAAAAAAAATTGATGAAGGGACAAGATTATTTTAAATGGACTAATGCAACTCTTATTGCTACCCATAAAGTATGATAGCAAACACTATGTATTCATAGTATTCAGTTATATAGCTCGATATTTGTATAATTATCAAACTTCCTCTATGCCTGGTACTTGCAATTCTCTTTTCAAGAATTTGTATTACTATGTAAGATTTGAGTGAGTTTGTATTACTATGTAAGATTTGAGTGAATTTGTATTACTATGTAAGATTTGAGTACATGGGTGTTCGCAGAACTTTTTTCAGGGGGGGGCATCATTTTAAGGTCACCCATGCTCTGCCCCTTTTTGACAATGTCATTATCACATTATCATGGTCAGAGACTGCAGACATAGTACAAGAGATGGTCAGAGACTGCGGACATAGTACAGGAGATGGTCAGAGACTGCAAACATACTACAGGAGATGGCCAGAGACTGTGGACATAGTACAGGAGACGGTCAGAAACTGCATACATGGCTCAAGAGGATAAGGACCTTGTAGGGAACCCCTGATCCAATCCCTGATTCCAGGGGGGGCAATTGCCCCCCCTTGCCCCTACCTGCGGACGCCCATGTTTGAGTATGATATGTTACTTCTCTGTAACCTTGTTGAAGTCCATAAATAAAGAATTGGAAGAAACCTAATAAGCATATTAACCCATTCCCACTATACAGCTAAACAAAAAGGAAAAAAAGTTTGCTTTAATTCTTCCTATAACATGAGCAGCAGAACAATAATCCTATAGCTAGGAATTCTGAAAAGTCCTAGAAAAATTGTAAAAGTTCTATTCGTAAACTTTACTTTCATGCCATCTTTTAACAGAGATCCCCAGCTGTGAAACGCTAACTTAAAACACCTATTTCAAAATGTCATATTTATACTTTTCGTGAGTCGCCAATGTAGGAAGCCACCTGCTGAGTATAAAAATTATATCTGACCAAATGCTCAGAAATTAAATGCTGACAAACTAATAGCAAGTTACATAGGTTGCACTTATAGAAGAAGCTTGTCTACCCCATGTTGTTTAATTGTAGAACAAAAATATACACGTCGCATTGTTCCAAATATCACCAGTTTTATACAATGTTTACAGGGAATCTGCTGACTGCGTGTAAAATGTCCCTCAAATTTTCTGTTATCATAAAGTATTATTATGTTTTATTTATTGCTGTACATTACATCACGCAATCTGTCATGTATTAACAAAGGAATATTCTTCACTGTAAATGAATAGTTTGCAGAGTGGTATATTCGAGCTTTACAGTACAAAGGAGCTGAGAGACGCATGTAGGTGGCATTTGCTGAGCCCCATATGAAAAATGCTAGTTATCTGGTTGCCTCTGGCTTCATTTTGACAAAAATCAACAAAATAGCGTCTGTTTTTAATTGGAGTCAATGGTGGTGGTTTTTGGGGAATTTTAAAGGGTACAATTGGCTTAAATCGCTCCTGAGGATTACAGAAACTCATTTTAACCATTTTGCTGCCAGAGCTGCTTTTTTTGCACATTTGTTTTCACGTTAGGCCTGAATATTACATAAAACCCTCAATTATTATATATTTTCTGAAAGCAGACACCTTAGAGAATAAAATAGTGGTAATTCCAATTTAATATGTCACATGATATTAGAGAAACAGTTTATGAAATGAGAACTTGCAGTAAAAAAACAAAATAGTAAAGTGAATTTTATGACACATAAACACAATATACTGTATTACCCATTCATTTGTTGGTAAAATATATGTAGCACACCTCCTAAGGACCGCACATGAACTTGGATCCCCCACTCCTGCACAGCCAGGCATGCTGAATTTTCACAGGCACTCCGGAGTCAGAGAACAGTCTGTGACTTTGTTTTTTGTTATATAATAGGGGGTTAAAGCGGAGTTCCATTGATTTAAAAGTCAGCAACTACAGAAAGTGTACTTGCTGAATTTTAATAAACAGACACTTACTTGTCTTAAGGTCCAGCGATGTGGCCGCCCGAAGCCTCGCTCCTCTCCCCCTCCTCTCTGCGGCGCCGGAATTGCAAGT
Source organism: Glandirana rugosa (assembly GCA_018402905.1). Lineage (NCBI taxonomy): Eukaryota > Metazoa > Chordata > Amphibia > Anura > Ranidae > Glandirana > Glandirana rugosa. The sequence continues at coordinate 2,338,605 of BLSH010188236.1, read as the reverse complement.
TTGGGCGCCCGGATATGGCATCACAGACGGGTGTGCACTGCGCATGGGTGAGCCGCGCTGTGCGTTGTGAATGGCTGGGCAATCTTCTGGGACCTGTGACGTGTCCCAGAAGATTGCAGGGAGGGAGGGGGGAGAGGTGAACTTCCGCTCGGCGCCGCGGTGCCAGGAGAGGAAGTGGGAGCTGGGTACCTGTGAAAACTAGGTACGCTCCACCCCCCCCCCCCCAAAAAAAAATAATTACATGCCAATTGTGCCATGTCAAGGGGGTCACTAGTACTTAAAACAGAAGTTCCACTTTTGGGTGGAACCCCGCTTTAATAACTCGGATAGAGATGGGAGGTTATGGGATGCACACTTTTCTTCAGCAAAACTTTGGCAACAACTTCAGAGACATCTTCTCATATACAGTCTATATACAGTCTCCTTGACACTCCTCCTGCACACACTTGATTGCTGGCTCCAGCTAAATCAGCTGTTAGTAAATCTGACATGCTCTCAGTTAGATTTAAGCAATGGCCCTTTACAGGCAGTAACTCATAGCCTCTTGTTGTGTAGCAAAATACAGTGATCAGCTTGTACCTGTCATCCTGTGGCTACTGATCCCAGCACCACCTCTTCAGGCCCTGCCAACCCACCTGGCTGCAGCAGCCCCTTTCACTAGCCCTCCAGGCTAAGTCTCCTCTCCAGGCCTCCAGACTGACTCTTCACCAACCCACCCAGCTGACTCTCAGGAGATCTCCTGGGGAAGGATGAAGACGTAAGCACACTGCTGTCTTCAGGGAGAACTGGCTACATGTGTCCCCCCTTGTAAGTCCCCAGAAGTGCTGATCTACTCACACTGTCCCACTGTCCTCTCTCTTTCACCCGTGCCTCCAGGAAGGGCTTCCTCCCTGTGTTGTGGCAGCATCCATCCAGCAACCGAGACCCGGCCCAAGACAGGAACCCCCCCAGACTAGGGGGCACCCCTGAGGGCCATCGGCAGCCTCCTCAGCACTGTATATCCACCTTCCACCTGACTGCCCCTGCTGCCATGGCTCATGCCTATTTATGAGGTAACATCTGCCCCCTGCCAGCCCACTACTGGGGATTGGCTGAAGCCTCATACATATTCCAGGCAGCTCCCCCTAACCTCCTGCCCACTAGCTCTAGAACATTCTCCAATGTCCCAGAAACAGGGGAAGGTACCAGAGGAGCTGTAAGGATGAGTCATCCAGCTCTGACTCACTAAACCCTGATCCAGTTTCAACAGCCCAGACTTAGCCCAGAGCTAACTAAAATTTACCTACACTAACAAAACCTATACTACATCTAGCACACACTAGAGGGTGCCGGGATACAGACTTTGCTGTGCTTCCCAGTGGTGTCACCATAGACAACCAAGAGCGAGTGGATGTCTAATCAGAGGGACCATTGCTGCTGTGTCGCTTGGTCTAGTCTCTAGTGAGAAGGCCTGGAGGCCATTACTTGATACCACCACTAGAAACTGAGCCTTTAGGAAGTACCTAACCAGCTACCCTATAGCTATATTACTGTCTGCAGGCCTTGTTGACTGCATGTAAGCATGCCAACAGTTACTGGGCCCCAATGTTTAACTGGCTAAAGAGTCAAGACTAAAGAATGCCCCTTGACAGCTGCTACCCAGGGACCTATTGCCGCTTTGCTTGGTTAAAGAGGTACCTCTTAGGAGATGCTGCACCATACCCCATAGTGTAGTATCATTATCCTTCATACTGCATTTAATGTTTATTACCTCTGTTGACAAAGCCTGACTCAAATCAAGAAAAGGCATCCAAGAGATGCGTAGATCTTAATGTGAGTTCATGCAAAGTAGTGAGAGGACATAAATAGAGTTGAGCGAACCTGAACTGTAAAGTTCGCGTTCGTACCGGACTTTAGGGTGACTGTGTCCCGAACCTGAATCCGGACATTTGAGAAAAAGTCTGGGTTCGGTTATTTTTTAGCGCCTGTTGAATAGCTGCAGGGCAGCCAATCAACAAGCGTTTCACTCGTTTGCCCTTAGAAGCCATCACAGCCATGCCTACTAATGGCATGGCTGTGATTGGCCAGTGCATCATGTGACCCAGCCTCTATATAAGCTGGAGTCACGTAGTGCTACATGTCACATCATCTCATACTAGTATAGAGAGAGGATGCTGCTGCTGCTGTGAGGGACAGATTAGCTTTAGAAAATCTATTAAAAACAGCGATTTATTGGTGGGTGGGTGCTAGAGGAGATTTTTGTTTGCTAGAGTACATTTTGTTTGCTAAGCAAAGTGCCTCATATAAAACCTAAGCAATTTTTCTGTTTGTTAGGTGGGCGTTTGCAGCCATTTTTGCAAGTGCAGTGTACTTGCAACTGCTTGTGTGTCAGGGACACTACTTTAATCGTGGTCTGTTAGTTCAGTTGGCAACAGTTTGGCATATTTAAATGCTGCTTTTACTTTGCAGTTAGACAAATTAAAATTTTTTTTTTTTGTGCAAAATATTACATTTGCAGCCAGCGGGGCATTTCTTGCACAAAAATAAAAAATGCGTCTACATTGCTGGTTTAAAAAAAAAAAAAAAAAAAAGTGCTACATAGTACATTTGCACCTTGCTGTGCATTTCTTGCACAAAATGAAAAAGTGCGTCGACATTGCTGGTTTAAAAAAAAAAAAAAAATAGTGCTACATAGTACATTTGCACCTTGCTGTGCATTTCTTGCACAAAATTAAAAAATAATATAAATTTGTGCTACATAATACATTTGCATCCAGAATGAGGAGAGCCCGAATGCCGCTCAACGAATGTTGAGGCCAGAACAAGTACAGGCTATAGTAGATTGGGTGGCTGACAATGCCTCCAGTTCCTTCACATTGTCTCCCACCCGTCCCTTGCTGAAAGCTCAGAGTTGGCACCTGAACCCCATGGCCATTTGTCTTTCACCCCTTGTAAATCAGCCAAGCAGTCTGAGCCCCAAGTCATGCAGCAGTCTCTTATGCTTTTTGATGACTCTGCTGGTGTGCTTTCTGTGCGTCTTTATTGGAATTTGTAACAGGAGAAACATGAAAAAAAGTGAACCCGTGCTAGAACATCTCTGGGTTTGTCTGCAAATAGTGATCTTTTTTTTTTTTTTAATATGTCTCAATATTTTGGGGGCTACCCCAATTAGAAAAAAAAACAAACAAACAAAAAACAGTGTTGGCTACCTCCTCCGCCACCACTTCCACCTACACCGCCATGGTCACCGCCTCCTCAACCTCCTACTCCACATCCACCTCCTCCATTTTTTATTTTTTTATGGGATTTTAAGTTATTTCCCTATCCACATTTGTTTGCAGGCCACTTGTCCTACTCTTACCCCCATTTTGCTTCCTTTTGCAGTCCTCTAACCCTTTCCAGGACTTTTTTAGAGCCATTTTAGTGCCCAAAAGTTCAGGTCACCATTAACTTCAATGGGGTTCGGGGTCAAGTTCGGGGCCGAACTCGAACTTTTTTGCGAAGTTCAGCCAAACCCACCGAACCCAAACATCCAGGTGTCCGCTCAACTCTAGACATAAACAAAAAAGAGCTTACTGGCTCAGGTTAGACTATTCAAAAACAGTCAAGGCTATCCTCTAGTGGATAGTTCTTATATTGATTGCTCACGCAGATATTGCTGGCCAGTAACTCTCCTGATCCAGCTATTAGCTTCCTTACATTATTCACACAGGAAAGTTCTATTTTGAGCCCATTTAACTTAGCTTAGCTGAAGCCCTGATGAACAGGAAGGGTTTTTTTTCTGACCACTGAAATGCATTGGCTATTTTTTTAGTAAGAATTAATAATACATTTGTACTCGTTTTTCCTTTGGTCCAGCATGCCTTCCATTACTACATGTTTCTTCTGGAAACCCTGACTCAAGGTAGTCTCCTACTGCTGTGCATACTCTTTAGCTAACTATCACATACCTGGTGCTGGAGGCCAATGGAGATAGGGCTTCCCTTGCGGCTAAGCTCCAGACTCCCCAGAAGGTGGAACAGGAGGAGTCATGTTCAAAGAAGCACGGGTCACCTGCTGGAATAGCTTGCAGGGTTGTTCTGACTGGAGTGTTGTCAGACAAGATGTCCAGGTACTCAGATGAGACACCAGGATAGTGTCTGCAGACAGGTGGCACCCATCGGAAGTAGCGGGACTCAGGCAAAGCAAGAGTCAGGAGAGAAGCCAATTCAAAGCCAGGATCAGGTACAAAGTGTGAACAAGAACAAGCATGGTCAGGAGAGTAGCCAAGGTCATACACAGGAGAGCAGGATTAGACAGTCCGTTTAACAAGCCAAGGTCAAATCGAAAGAAGCCAGAAGACAGGTCCAGGGACAAGCCAAGTCGGTAATGGGTATTCACAGATGCAAGGATATCACAGGAACAAACACACTGAAGAGCTGAAGATCCACCAGCAATCACAGAGGGACACTGGCTCCCTTATAAAGGCCGTTTGCTGCCAGTCTGGGCTGGCCATGGGTGAACCAGTGCGCATCTGTGCGCTGGCGTGCATTTGTGCGGCCATGTAAGGTACTGGCAGGAATGCCAGATCTTCGTGAGCTTCTGCTGCAGATAGTGCCCTGTTACTAACTCATAGAGCTCTGTGAATTCTTTGTAACTTAGAGCTTATTATTAGCACTATTATGTTGTGATAGAGTGAGTAGTTATCCATTTGTGCAATGCAGTGCCACTTCTAAATGACACCCCAACACACCTTGCTGATGAACTAATGAACAGTCCTGTTCACTGCCAAAAATTCTGTATGCACTTATTTTGGTGTGTTTTTCTGAATTAGGTAGCCCAATTGAATAAATGGACCGCCTTAACACAACACACATTAAACCCTTTTTGACCAGCCCTTTAACAGGGTCTTTGCGGAAGGACCGGACAATCATGGGACCATTTTGGTTGGCTATTATAGTGGTCACATGATAGGAAGCTGGTCCTTCTGGCTCCTGATCATTAGTAGACTTAGGGCTGTATTTGAAAGCTCGGTCACTGTGCTAGGAGTTCACATTGTTTTATTGTTAAAAATTGTATACAAGTTTAAAAAAAATGATGTATAAAAAAATGTATAAAATTAACCTAAAAGCATTAATGTTTCCTTTTAAGATCCATAGCTGTCACCAGAGGTGTAACTAGAACCTTCAGGGCCCCGGTGCAAGAAATTATGAAGGGCCCCCTGACCCCTAGCCTGGGCCCTTCCCTCTTCCCACTGATACTGGGGCGCCATTTACTCCTATCGCGGGTCCCTTTATTAGGGTACCACAGTGGGGCCCTTTCACAAGTTCTGCAGTAGGCCCCCTTTCTGCCATCTTCGGGCCTCCCCATGGTGGTGAAATGCCAGGGTCCGGTCACAATTGCAACCTTTGCAATCCTGATAGTTCCCTCACTGGTGTCAGTAGTTTTTAATTTTTATTTTAATTTTATTATTTTTTTTACCATTTTATTTTATATCTTTTATAATTTTATTTTTTACAATTTTTTTTATGAGCTCTGTTGGGGGGCTTTGATGAGATATCAGGGGTCTAAACAAACATCAGCACTCAATCTCCATCTGTGTAGCCTCAGCTGCACAGAATGAATGGACAGGAATAGCTGTGCACCAAGCCTCCCATTCATTCAGACACGGAAGTATAGTAAAAACAGTTTACAATGCTTCAGTTTTGAATGAACCAATTGGTACCAATCACTGGCTCTGTTCATGACACATCTTCTACAGCAGCTGGCAGGAGGGAAGCAGCTGGTACCAGGGCAGCACACAGGAACTCTGGGAACAACAAGAGACAAGTAAACTGGATAGAGGAAAATGGAGGAGATTGGTTCCTCTAAATGCCCCGCCATCCCTCCTATTCAGGTGTACAAGGGAGGCACACGGGCCCCCTGAACCATGGGGCCCGGTTGCAATTGCAACCCCTGCAACCCCTATCGTTACGCCCCTGGCTGTCACCATAGGGATCTTTGGGTGCATTCACACTGGGCATGGTTGAACTAAACCAGGCCCGAATTTGATTGCCCCCACTCCCCTCACTCCCCCACTGGTCTGCACTCACAGTGGGCTATAATTAAGAAAGAAGTTTTTCTAGGTTGCAGGAATTTTAAATGGCACCAGAAGAAAACAACACTTCTGTAAACAATATAACAAAACTTTATTATTAAAACCAAACACAGGCCTAAAAAATTGCATCTCACATAAAGAGTAGCTGTCCAAATGTGCAACATGTTTTGAGGTTTTTTCTCTCTTCCTCAAGGATAGTCTGGAGGACCTTAATTATAGAAAGTAAGTTTAAGTAAGTGTGAAAGTAAGTGTTGCCGGGCACAATTACATCATCACCCCCACCAACCAGACCACAGTAATCCCTGCTTCTGTGCTCAGTCATCGATTGGGGAGTTCAGTGCTCAGGCACGGTTTGCGCTCACACTGAAACAAACTGTACTGGACCACGAGTGAACTGTGCCTGGGGCCACCTCTTCCAAGGTTCCTCGCTCGGAGTACTCACACCACACAAACAAACTGGACCAAGAGGGGGGCTACCTGATTTTTGCCAAAATGAAGCCAGATGCAGTCAACCATCTGAAGATTGTATGCCGGCTTTTACAAGAAACTAATTTATATGAAAAGAACAGCAATGTTGCTGAATTGCTTTATAAATTTAAAGTGGTTCTAAAGGCAGGTTTTTTATCATAATGCATTCTATGCATTAAGATAAAAAAAAAACCTTCTGTGTGCAGCAGCCTCCCTCAGACCCTTTAATATCTACCTAATCCTGATCCGATCCAGGGATGTTGCACAAGAGCCTCGGCTGTCTGGCACTCTCCCTCCTGATTAGCTGAGACACACAGCGAGCACCATTGGCACCCACTGCTGTCAATCAGAGTCAGTGAGCCAATGAGAAGAGAGAGAGGGCGGGCCGAGCTGCAGCTCAGTGTCTGAATGGACAAACAGAGTAGCGGCTCTGCTCTGGTGCCCCCATAGCAAGTTGCTTACTGTGGGGGCACTCGGCAGGAGGGAGTGGCCAGGAGCCCCGGCTAGGGACCCAAGAAGAGGAGGATTGGGGCTGCTCTGTGCAAAACCAACTGGCCAGACAAGGTAAGTATAACATGTTTGTTATTTTTAAACAAGAAAAAACAGACTTTAACCAGCTAACATGCAGTGCAATGCTGTAATACCAGTTTTGGTGGAAATCAGTTTTTGGCTTTCTTTCACAATATTTAAAACTTATATTTCACCTAGGTACCATCTAAACTTTTGTAATTGGTTAATTTACATAGAACAAGCATCGGAGAAAAAAATTGAAGCAATGCAAATTGTATTCTACATTACAGTTATATGACTAGCTACTTTTGCTTCCTTACAGGCCCCTTTTTGGCCCTGGAAAGTGGTAGAAATGATTCTGTACTTGGACGCAATGCGGTAGCCTGGAGGTGTGGAAGCAAAACAGAACAGGTTGTGTTTCATTTCTACAGAGTGCTGCTAAGCATTCTACTTAAAAAAAAAAAGTATTTAAAAATGTTATATGATCTGCAAAGAATGACTGTCGCCACTAACACTTTAATCAGACATACTATGCGTCTTGTTAGTCTGTCAGGTATGTAAATTGTCAAATGCTGCTGATGGCCTCGCCTTAAGCTAAGGAACTGAATATAATGTACTGCAAGATCATGACTAAAACTGGAGCCGAAAGCCGAACTCCACATACGAAAACCTTTTTTTAAACATAGACCTCAATAGCCACAAAGAGTATAAATTGATTTAGTTTCCACCGAATGCCTTTGCAAACTCAGAAATAACCTTGTCAGGTTGGCTGCAGACAACTAGAGGAGGGGAGAATACAAAACCAGTGTAGCTCTGGCTGTCAACGGCAGGGCTGGGACAAGGGGTGGGCAGGTAAGGTGACTGCCCCGAGTACAGTGAGCTCACATGAGGGAGGGAGAGGGGCGCCACATGGTAGGTTCCCACTCTTGTGGCATTTTAGGGCTGTACGTTTCAGGGAGGAATGGGGGATTGTAATGGGGAGATGGATTTGGATAATGGGAGGGTGTACTGGATTTGTGGTAGGAGGGGAGATTTGACAGAGGCATTTGACAATTGGCGACAAGGCGATTTGTGCTAGGAGGGGGATTTGGGGAGGGGATAGAATTTGTGCTAAGAGGGGAGATTTGAGCTGGGACAAGGAGGAATTTTAGCACTATTATTTGGGGAGAACGTTGGCTTGCAGAGGCAATTTATGCTTGGTGGGGGGGGGGGGGGCGAGCGTGCAGATTAGTACTTTTTTTTTTGGGGTTGTAGGGAATTTATTGCTGAGAAATGATGCTCACACTTCGGGGTCGGGGGGGGGGGCAGTTTGTCATCTTCGCCCTGAGAACTAGATGACTTTGACCTGGTCCTGGCCAGCATCCCCTTTAAGCCATACAACAGAATGTCACACCTGCCAAGAGAACATTCTGTCGTCCCTGCTTGTAGACACAGCACAGAGAAAGGGAGGCTGGACATAAAGGACACATTTGGCTGCTGCCCCAAGCAAGGGACTATGCCTGCCCCTAGCAATAACGCAAGGAGAGAAGCTAATTGGCCGCCATGACCAAGAGGACCTTGGATCAACTGCAGGCCTTACCTACTGCACCCAAGGGGGATAAAGAGTTTGGCCAGGACCCCCAAGGAGCAGGGGCTTCTTGAGTACCAGGTTGAGACCCTGCTTTGCTGCTGCTGGAGAGGAGACTGTCTGCTACTGAGAGCCAGTTGGATTATACTGTGCAGGCTACTTCAGCAGAGAGAAAAAAAAGGCTGCAAGGTGACATGCTGCTGTTGAAGGTTCATTTGTTCCACTGACTACAGGGAAAGTTGGGATGAGTGCTTTGATACAGTAATCCCACTGGTGAGAGCTGCTGCTGGAATGCTGCTGTGTGAACTGTGTTACAGAGAAGGAAGAGGCCCAGCGCATTCTGTATGGACCATGAGGTTGATCTGGGAAGAGTAAACTAAAAATTCCCCAAGGGCTACACGTTTTTCAACTGTGCTATCGCTGCAAAATGTTCTTTGCTGCTGTGCCAACCAACATTATGGCTATTCCAGCATCCTCTCACATACCTCCCAACCGTCCCTGATTTTGAGGGACTGTCCCTGATTTGGAAGTCCCTCTGTAACTCTTTTCTCCTCATTTGTCCCTCATTTTGGTCTGATCTGTATGGTTGTATATAAAATACACTATTTATTAGGGATGCACCGAAATTTATTGGCCAAAATCTGTGTTTTCGGTATCGGCCGAAACAAAAAAAGGGCCGATACCAGAAAGGGGACGAATTCCATCCATTGCGGGGGTATGTGTGCATCACATACCCCACAATTGATGTGGGAGATTAGAAGATTCACAATGCACAGAGCGCGCTGCTTGTATGAGCCACTCTGTGCATGAAACTGTCAGCTAATTACACTGCAATGCAGAGAATGCAGAGAGAGAGAAAGAAAGCTGTCAGATCTTCAAGTTGATGTCGGGAGATGGGCGGGAGTGAACAGCTATCAAACTCCAGCCAATGGGACATGGGCTGGGCGGGTGTTAGCTGTTCAGTCCGCATTCTCTGCATTCCAGTGTAATTAGCTGACAGTTTCATGCACAGAGCGGCTCGTACAAGCAGCGCGCTCTGTGCATTGTGAATCTTCTAATCTCTTCTGCCAGTGCTAGCCAGTACCATCCAGTGCCGCCTGTCAGTTCCAATCAGTGCCACCTGCCAGTACCATCCAGTGCCACCTGTCAGTGCCAACCAGTGCCAATCAGTGCCACATGCCAGTGCCACCTGCCAGTACCATCCAGGGCCACCTGTCAGTGCCAATCAGTGCCACCTGCCAGTACCACCCAGTGCCGCCTGTCAGTGCCAATCAGTGCCATATGCCAGTGCCACCTGCCAGTACCATCCAGGGCCACCTGTCAGTGCCAATCAGTGCCACCTGCCAGTATTATCCAGTGCCAACTGTTAGTGCCAATCAGTGTCACCTGCCAATACCATCCAGTGCCGCCTGTCAGTGCCAATCAGTGTCACCTGCCAGTACAATCCAGTGCCACCTGTCAGTACCAACCAGTGCCAATCAGTGCCACCTACCAGTACCATCCAGTGCCACCTGTCAGTGCCAATCAGTGCCACATGCCAGTGCCACCTGCCAGTACCATTCAGTGCCAACCAGTGGCACCTGTCAGCGCCATCTATCAGTGCCAATCAGTGTCACCAATCAGTGCCGCCTGCCAGTACCATCCAGTGCCACCTGTCAGTGCCAATCAGTGCCACATGCCAGTGCCACCTGCCAGTACCATACAGTGCCAACCAGTGGCACCTGTCAGCGCCACCTATCAGTGCCAATCAGTGTCACCAATCAGTGCCGCCTGTCAGTGCCACCTATCAGTGCCAATCAGTGCCGCCTGTCAGTGCCCATATTTTTTTTAAAAACTGTCATTTTCGGTTTCGGATTCGGTTTTCAGCTTACGTCTTAGTGCATTTTCGATTTCAGTTTCGGCACCAAAATTTCCATTTGGTGCTCCACTACTATTTATCTTTCAAAAATACCATAGCTGTAAGAGAGAGTCTATTTGGTCATTTAGGATGCTGTTCTCCAGCAGGGACTATATCAGTGGCGGCTGGTGAAATTTCAGGATGGGGGGCACCAGAACCCGCTCTTCCTTGTTGACCTCTCCCACTTCGCATAAGCCCCACCCCTTATATATTCCACCCATTGTGTCAGGAGTATACCCTCCATCACCACAAGATAGGATATACAGCATCACCAGATAGGGGTATATACAGCATCACCAGATAGGAGTATATACAGCATCACCAGATAGGGGTATATACAGCATCACCAGATAGGAGTTTATACAGCATCACCAGATAGGGGTATATACAGCATCAGCAGATGGGTATATAGCATCACCAGAGGGGTATATACAGCATCACCAGAGGGGTATATAGCATCACCAGAGAAGTATATACAGCATCATCAGAGGAGTATATAGCCTCACCAGAGGAGTATATAGAATCACCAGAGGAGTACATAGCATCACCAGAGGAGCATATACAGCATCACCAGAGGAGTATACAGCATCACCAGAAGAGTATATAGCATCACCAGAGGGGTATATACAGCATCACCAGAGGAATATATAGCATCACCAGAGCAGTATATACAGCATCATCAGAGGAGTATACAGCCTCACCAGAGGAGTATATAGAATCACCAGAGGAGTATATAGCATTACCAGAGGAGTATATACAGCATCACTAGAGGAGTATACAGCATCACCAGAGGAGTATATAGCATCACCAGAGGGGTATATACAGCATCACCAGAGGAATATATAGCATCACCAGAGGAGTATATACAGCATCACCAGAAGAGTATATACAGCATCACCAGAGGGGTATATACCCCATCAGCAGAAGAGTATATACAGCATTACCAGAGGGGTATATACAGCATCACCAGAAGAGTATATACAGCATCACCAGAGGGGTATATACATCATCACCAGAGGAGTATATAGCATCACCAGAGGGGTATATACAGCATCACTATAGGAGTATATACAGCATCAAAAGAGGGGAATATACAGCATCACCAGAGGGATATATACAGCATCACTAGAGGAGTATACAGCATCACCAGAGATGTATAGAGCATCACCAGAGGGGTACATAGAATCACCAAAGGGGTATATACAGCATCACCCCCCAGGGCAGTTGGGACATCAAAGTCCTGCACTTACCCCATCTAAGAGATGGCAGCAGGCACTGGCAGGCAGCGGTGTCCGGCAAGCACGGAACGGGGAGCATCTTGGCTTCATCTGTGCATCCTTCTCCTCCGAGGAAGGCATCCAATAGGATTGCCTGTCTTCTCTGCCAATCGGGAACCCGGTAACATGCCAGCGCTTCCTGATTGGCGGAGACCGGTTCAGCGTTAGAAAGGCAAAATGTTCAACACTATGTTGAAGCCTATTAGAGCCTACAGCTCTAATGAGAGGCTTCAAAGGGCCCCTAAAAGGGGCCGGCCGCATGAATAGGGGGTGGTCGCAATATGTGCAATATTCGTCATGGAGCTTCCTAAGACATGTCCTATGTGCAATATTCTGCATGGAGCTTTCTATGATATGTCCTATGTGCAATATTCTGCATGGAGCTTCCTAAGGCATGTCCTATGTGCAATAATCTGCAAGGAGCTTCCTAAGACATGTCCTATGTGCAATATTCTGCATGGAGCTTCCTAAGACATGTCCTGTGTGCAATATTCTGCAAGGAGCTTCCTTTGACATGTCCTATGTGCAATACTCTGCATGGAGCTTCCTTTGACATGTAATATGTGCAATATTCTGCATGGAGCTTCCTATGACATATCCTATGTGCAATATTCTGCATGGAGCTTACTATGACATATCCTATGTGCAATATTCTGCATGGAGCTTCCTATGACATATCCTATGTGCAATAGTCTGCATGGAGCTTACTTAGATATGTCCTATGTGTAATACTCTGCATGGAGCTTCCTATGACATATCCTATGTGCAATATTCTGCATGGAGCTTCCAAAGACATGTCCTATGTGCAATATTCTGCATGGAGCTTTCTACAATATGTACTATGTGCAATATTCTGCATGGAGCTTCCTAAGACATGTCCTATGTGCAATACTCTGCATGGAGCTTCCTATGACATGTAATATGTGTTATACTCTGCATGGAGCTTCCTATGACATGTCCTATGTCCAATACTCTGCAAGGAGCTTCCTATGACATTTCCTATGTGCAATACTCTGCATGGAGCTTCCTTTGACATGTAATATGTGCAATATTCTGCATGGAGCTTCCTATGACATATCCTATGTGCAATACTCTGCATGGACATTCCTATGACATGTACTATGTGCAATACTCTGCATGGAGCTTCCTATGGGATTTACTATGTGCAATATTCGTCATGGAGCTTTCTATGATATGTACTATGTGCAATATTCTGCATGGAGCTTCCTAAGACATGTCCTATGTGCAATATTCTGCATGGAGCTTCCTAAGACATGTCCTATGTGCAATATTCTGCAGAGAACTTTCTGTGATATGTACTATGTGCAATATTCTGCATGGAGCGTTCTATGATATGTACTATGTGCAATATTCCGCATGGAGCTGCCTGTGACATGTACTATGTGCAATATTCTGCATGGAACTTACTTAGATTTGTCCTATGTGCAATACACTGCATGGAGCTTCCTATGACATGTCCTATGTGCAATATTCTGCATGGAGCTTCCAAAGACATGTCCTATGTGCAATATTCTGCATGGAGCTTTCTACAATATGTACTATGTGCAATATTCTGCATGGAGCTTCCTAAGACATGTCCCATGTGCAATATTCTGCATGGAGCTTCCTATGACATGTCCTATGTGCAATACTATGCATGGAGCTTCTTATGACATGTCCTATGTGCAATATTCTGCATGGAGCTTTCTATGATATGTACTATGTGCAATATTCTGCATTGAGCTTTCTATGATATGTACTATGTGCAATATTCTGCATGGAGCTTCCTATGTCATTTACTATGTGCAATATTCTGCATGGAGCTCCCTAAGACATGTCCTATGTGCAATATTCACTGTGTTTGGGCGCCAGACACAGTGCACTATGGGAAGTGTGACGTTGTTGAAATCACATGATTGCAGGCATCACGCTTCTATGGCAGGGTTTAATCCTACCTTGAGGCGCTTTGCTCTGCGCCTCAAGCCGCCTATTGGCTCCTGGTATTGTTAATCAATCACCACCGTCCAATAGACAGCGGTGATTGACCTCGGAGGAGCCTCGGCGTCACTTCCGGCCATGGAGACTGGAGAGAGAAGCCAGACTCCAGGCTCCAGCTGCTGACCGCATGCGCTTCCTCTGCATACTACAGCCGCTGGTCGCATGCCGATCTCTGCAAACTCCTGCCTGCCTGCCTATTACATGGGGTAAGTGCGGGACTTGTCCCGACTTCGGGGGGGCCCTTATCTGATGACTGTGTACACTATCTGGGACCGTATATATCCCTATCTGGTGACTGTATACACTATCTGGGGCTGTATATACCCCTATCTGGTGACTGCATACACTATCTGGTGACTGTATACCCTATCTGGGACCCTGTATGTGCAATACTCTGCATGGAGCTTCCTATGACATGTCCTATGTGCAATAGTCTGCATGGAGCTTACTTAGACATGTCCTATGTGTAATACTCTGCATGGAGCTTCCTATGACATGTCCTATGTGCAATATTCTGCATGGAGCTTCCAAAGACATGTCCTATGTGCAATATTCTGCATGGAGCTTTCTACAATATGTACCATGTGCAATATTCTGCATGGAGCTTCCTAAGACATGTCCTATGTGCAATATTCTGCATGGAGCTTCCTATGACATGTCCTATGTGCAATACTCTGCATGGAGCTTCCTATGACATGTAATATGCGTTATACTCTGCATGGAGCTTCCTATGACATGTCCTATGTGCAATACTCTGCATGGAGCTTCCTTTGACATGTAATATGTGCAATATTCTGCATGGAGCTTCCTATGACATATCCTATGTGCAATATTCTGCATGGAGCTTCCTATGACATATCATATGTGCAATACTCTGCATGGAGCTTACTAAGATATGTCCTATGTGCAACATTCTGCATGGAGCTTCCTATGACAGGTAATATGTGCAATATTCTGCATGGAGCGTCCTATGACTTATCCTATGTGCAATATTCTTCATGGAGCTTCCTAAGACATGTCCTATGTGCAGTTCACTGCAAGGAGCTTCCTATGACATGTCCTATGTGCAATACTCTGCATGGAGCTTCCTTTGACATTTAATATGTGCAATATTCTGCATGGAGCTTCCTATGACATATCCTATGTGCAATATTCTGCATGGAGCTTCCTATGACATATCCTATGTGCAATACTCTGCATGGAGCTTACTAAGATATGTCCTATGTGCAACACTTTGCATGAAGCTTCCTATGACATGTAATATGTGCAATATTCTGCATGGAGCTTTCTATGACATGTAATATGTGCAATATTCTGCATGGAGCATCCTATGACATGTCCTATGTGCAGTTCACTACATGGAGCTTCCTATGACATGTACTATGTGCAATATTGTGCATGGAGCTTCCCATGACATATAATATGTGCAATACTCTGCTTGGAGCTTCCTATGACATATCCTATGTGCAGTACTCTGCATGAAGCTTCCTATGACATGTAATATGTGCAATATTCTGCACTGAGCTTCCTATGACATATCCTATGTGCAATTTTCTGCATGGAGCTTCCTATGACATATCCTATGTGCAATAGTCTGCATGGAGCTTTCTATGATATGTACTACGTGCAATATTCTGCATGGAGCTTCCTAAGAAATGTCCTATGTGCAATATTCTGCATGGAGCTTCCTAAGACATGTCCTATGTGCAATATTATGCAGGGAGCTTTCTGTGATATGTACTATGTGCAATATTCTGCATGGAGCGTTCTATGATATGTACTATGTGCAATATTCTGCATGGAGCTGCCTGTGACATGTACTATGTGCAATATTCTGCATGGAGCTTACTTAGATATGTCCTATGTGCAATACTCTGCATGGAGATTCCTATGACATGTCCTATGTGCAATATTCTGCATTGAAATTCCAAAGACATGTCCTATGTGCAATATTCTGCATGGAGCTTTCTACAATACGTACTATGTGCAATATTCTGCATGGAGCTTCCTAAGACGTGTCCTATGTGCAATATTCTCCATGGAGCTTCCTATGACATGTCCTATGTGCAATACTCTGCATGGAGCTTCCTATGACATATAATATGTGTTATACTCTGCATAGAGCTTCCTATGACATGTCCTATGTCCTGTACAGTATCCTTCGAGATACGTCTCATATTGTGTATAATATACAGTATCCTTCGAGGTACGTCTCATAACGTGTATCCTGTACAGTATCCTTCGAGGTACCTCTTATAACGTGTATCCTGTGCAGAATCCTTCGAGGTACGTCTTATAACGTGTATCATGCATAACATCTTTCGAGGTACGTCTTATAACGTGTATCCTGTACAGAAACCTTAAAGTTACGTCTTATAACGTGTATCCTGTACAGTATCCTTAGAGGTACGTCTCATAACGTGTATCCTGTATAGATTCATTCGAGGTACGTCTTATAACGTGTATCATGTACAGTGTCCGTCGAGGTACGTCTTATAACGTGTATCAT
>BLSH010188236.1:2278169-2315334 GCA_018402905.1 Glandirana rugosa | reverse complement strand
TTTTTTTTTTTTTTTTCCCAAAGGGTGTAACGGTTTGGAATGCGGTGCTTCCCCATAGACAGCTCCACCAAAAGAGCACTTGTGTATTTTAACACGGCTTTTTTCAGAAGGATGCTCAGGTTAAAGCATTATGGCCCACCGTAAATAGATGCACTCACTAGAATGGGGCTTCTTCATCCCTAATTAGGGAAGTAACTCCGGGAAGACAGAATGCCACTTGCAAAGACTGGAGACATTGTCGGGATTGTGCTTCTCCCCACAATGTGAGGTAATTGGAGTTGTACCTTTTAGAAAGCTGCTACTTTCACATAGGAAGTGCTAAAAGGACCTTTGTATGGCATGTTTTCCTTCTTCCTTTTTAAGGAAGTTACAGACCTCGAGTAGTGGGAATGGCTGGGCCAAGGCCTGGAGGAGGAAACTTCGGTAATGAACCACTTCAGCTTGCCGTTAGCAAAAGGAGGCCTAATTTCCAGGCCTGAGAATACCGCGAGCAACAAAAGGTTCTGTTTAGGCTTATTATAAGGGACATTCTTCCTGCCTACACAGCTTTCCTTGAAATGATCCTCTCCAAATAAGTGCAGCAAGTTTTAGCAAATAGAAACACACAACTTTTCGGGGCTCGATGTTATAGCTTTCTTCACAACACTATTTGTGTAACGCAAGAAACAGGGTATTAGTGATGAGAAGAGGCTGCAGATTGAAACAATGGGGCGTTAATTGGAACGGACTGTAGGAAAATGGTTTTAGTTAGTGTGACAAAAAATGATAATTTCAAAAGTGAAAAAAAAGTTGCCAATTTTTTTAGAAATTAAGCAATTGATCTTTGCCTCTCTGGTGAATGCTTGTATTTCTGGGTGGTCTGGTCAACTTGAATTCCAAATCAGGCACAGTGGGGTTAATTTACTAAATGGAAAGAGGCTGTTCACTTTGCAAGGGATATTGCACTTTGCTAAGGGAAGTTGCACTTTGCAAGGGGATTTTCCTCAGAGCTTAGTGAATGATGCGAAGTTCTGCTGACTTCCATCATCCAATCATGTGCAAGCAAAAATGCTGTTTTTTTTTTTAATTTTTTATTTTATTTTCCTTGATTAACTTTTGCAAAGTAAAACTATGCCACATTCACTAAGCGCTAGGGAAAATAACCTTGCAAAATTAACAGCCTCTTTGCCTTTAATCAATTAACCCACAGTGACTTGACACACAAGTTGACAAGACCTCCAGGAAGTAAGATCTAATATTAATACAAATATGGGGAGAACTTTCTTGGTACCCACAATATTGTCACAAAAAATGATAATTTCAAAAGTGAAAAAAAAGTTGCCAATTTTTTTAGAAATTAAGCAATTGATCTTTGCCTTTCTGGTGAATGCTTGTATTTCTGGGTGGCCTGGTCAACTTGAATTCCAAATCAGCCACAGTGGGGTTAGTTTACTAAATGCAAATAGGCTGTTCACTTTGCAAGGGATATTGCACTTTGCAAGGGAAGTTGCACTTTGCAAGGGAATTTTCCTCAGAGCTCAGTGAATGATGTGAAGTTCTGCTGACTTCCATCATCCAATCATGTGCAAGCAAAAATGCTGTTTTTTTTTTTAATTTTTTATTTTATTTTCCTTGATTAACTTTTGCAAAGTAAAACTATGCCACATTCACTAAGCGCTAGGGAATATAACCTTGCAAAATTAACAGCCTCTTTGCCTTTAGTCAATTAACCCCACTGTGACTTGACACACAAGTTGACAAGACCACCAGGAAGTAAGATCTAATATTAATAAAAATATGGGGAGAACTTTCTCGGTACCCGCAATATTGTCACAAAAAAAATGATCATTTCAAAAGTGAAAAAAAAGTTGCCAATTTTTTAGAAATTAAATGCAATATTGTCACAAAAGTATAAATTTTATTAAAAACGTAAAATTCATTCTTCTGTGATAATATTGTGTCCTTGAAGTACCAAGAAAGTCCACTCATATTTTTATTAATATTAGATCTTTAATCATAAGACAGGGTCCTCCTAACCATCTTGTATCTAATTGTATAGTTGCTGTACTGTGTCCCTTTCTTATTGTAAAGTGCTGCACATACTGTTGGCGCTATAAATCCTGTATAATAATAATATTAATAATAATAATAATAATAGGACATAGTATCCATTAACTTTTCAAGTATTAGCCCTATTCTGTATTTCACCAAGAAATAAGATTGTTTACCAGACATGCAAAGGTCAAGTGCCTAATCTTTATTAGATTAAACCATATACATATGTATGGCCAGATCTGTAAGATCTAGTAGTTTGCTGCTCCTGCCAAACCTCCAGCTTGTTCCAGATTATCCTATCCAAAGCCCTTACAGTGCACATCGCTGGATAAAAAAAAGCGTCATGACCTTTATTTGCCCACTGCATGTCAGTGCACGGTATATATGTGAACTAGCACCATTAAAGACATGGAATACCCCTGCACATAGGTTGATGCGCATGTCAAAACATATAAGTGTGAATGGATTCACAAAAAAACTGCACATGGGTACCAATGTAGGTATGGCAAAATTAGGATTATCCTGCCTGAGTACCTGATACATCAAGCTGGAATATCACTTAAACCTTCTTTGTGCATTTCCCCCACAGCCCCCCAATACTTACCAAAGCATGACCTTGATCCAGTGATGTGCACGAGAGCAGCTGCTCTCCCGGCTCTCTCCCTCCTCATTGGCTCAGACACAGCAGCAGGAGCCATTGCCTGTGAGAAGGGAGGGGGAGGTGGGCCTGAGCCCCATTCTGTGTGTCCATGGAGTGGGGCTTGGGAGTGACCACACATGAGTATCCCCATTGCAAGCGGCTGCCTATGGGGCACTCAGGAGGGGGAGGAGCCCACAGTGCTGGCGGGGTACCCGAGGAGAGGAGGATCAGGCTGCTCTGTGCAAAACCATTGCACAGAGCATGTAAGTACGGTAAAATATGCTTGTTATTTAAATAACAATCCTTTAGTATCACTTTAAAAGAGAAGTCCACAAAGTGGCTTTATCCTTATTGTCCCCTTTTACTTACCCTATCTAACTCTCTTCCTGAAAATGCATACTTACCTTGACCGAAAGGTCATGGTTCTGCTGTTTACGCATAACAGTCTTTTTGTCCTGGCCCCACCTGTGCATTACGGCCCGGTAGACTTTTAAAGTACCATCACCGGCCTTGGGACAAAGCCTGATAGAAGTCTATGGGTCACTAATGTGCAGATGTGCCCAGGACAGTGAAGATTTGAAGCACTGGAATGTTGTTTGAACCTTGGGGTGGACTTTCAGAAAGCAAATAGACTGCACATTTTGCAAATGCAGTTGCTGCAGAGCTTAGTGAATGAGGGGGGAGCATCACTTTGCAGATGTTGCACCCTCCTAGTTAGGTGCTCAGGTAAATGTTGCTGTTTTTGTGCTCCTCTGTAATTATTATTATTATACAGGATTTATATAGTTTATGCAGAGCTTTGCAATATAAAAGGGAGACAATACAGTTACAATACATTAAAATACAAAAGGATTAAGAGGGCCCTGCTCAGGAGAGCTTACAATCTAATAGATTGTAATCAGTGGAGCAGTTGCTAATTGCTCAGGACTGATCAGGGACCCACAGGCTGCAGGCCTGATTGCTTCTTCCTGCCTTGTGGAAAGCTCCAGAACATAGAAGTGGAGCAGGTCAACAGAGTAGCTTGAATATTTATTGGGCCTCAGCCAATCCCTTGTGAGGCGTGCCCAGTAGGTGTTTACAGATCACATAAATAGTCTGGGACTTGAGCAGTGTGGGCCCTTGTCCAACAGAAGAAGCACCCAGCCTGGAGGGCTGCCACCCTCCAAGGCAACCCAGCACCTCAGCAAGGCCCCGGCTAATCTAGGGCTGGGAAGCCTACTTTCAGAGAGACTTCAAGCTAAGGAAGTGGGATTTCACCTAGGATCCAGTCTGGAAAGTCCACTAAGCAACTGCCTGCCCATCTATGAGGGAGGCATCCAAGTACCCAAGGACTTGTAAGTACAAACCTGAGAGCAGGATCTGGGTGAATGCTGCTGTTGCTAACCCCTGTATGGCTGGTTTGAATCTTGGCCGGTTCAGCAGGAACTGGCTGAGATTCAAACCGTTAATGGGCAGACTGAATGTACCAAGTTGATCGATCAATAAAATTGGGTACAACCAGCCAGCCAGATTCTCTTGCGATTATCAATAGCGGCTGTCTTCTCCCAGAGGAGATAGCTTCCCCCACCTCCACCAGGAGAAGACAATGGCCTGGCAGGAGGGATTCCGGCATCAATATTGTCTGTGTTGATGGGGCAATCAAGCAAATTTCCTTCCTGCAGGAAATTTCCTTCCTGTGGTTTGCTCCGTGTATGGCCAGCCTAAGTTGAGGCTCGCCTGGTTTTGAATAATGCATATGGTGACCCCAGTGCTGTCCATTCCTGGAGCTAATGCTAAGGGACATTTCTAAGGAGCAGCTGCAGAAGAAAGAACATCCTCTTGCCCAACATTCTTGAGTGTCCCACAGCTCCTTGTGGCATATCCAAGTTATGCCGCAATAAACTTTTAAAAGGCAACCCCTAGACTACTCACTGAGCCAGAAGTGTGGATGCTGGTGTGTGCCTGGCTGCCATTGACTCGGGTGGGAAAAAGAACCTGGTGCAAGCTAGCAGGACCAGCTAAGAAGGTCTGCAATAGAGAAAGCATGCCCAATCTTGTGCAAGGAAAATAACAAAAACACCATTTTTGTTTGCACATGATGGGATAAAGGAAGTCAGCAGAGTTTCATTAATTTACTAAAGTTTGGAGCAACTGCATTTGCAAAGTGCATAGTCTATTTCCATTTAGTACATCCTTCCTATTCCTTAGCAGAACCCATTAGAATTGCGATATGACCAATGATTCACTGCTCAGCACAAATTAATGTGGTACCATTGCTATGGACAAAACACCTAACAGAGATGGAGATCCCTTGTTTTGTGTCCTAAAACTACAGCGAAATTATACAAGGAGTTCATATAAAGAAATATATAACAATTAGCAGCTGATTATACAATAGCATTACACATTTAATTAATTCTGATTTTTTTTTTAATCCTTGATCTATAAGGCGCAGTAGAGAGATCTATTGTAAAAAAATAAATCTGTCAGAAAATATGCAAGGCTTTGATTGCATTCACCAGATTCAAATAAACTACCTTTAATACATTGCCAAATTGCATTGAGTAGAGAATAAAAAAATGACCTTTGCAGCCTAATAGGAAAAATAACAACCTTAGAGCAGATGATGAAAAAAAAGTCAGAAGTGAAAATTACTTTGGATGCCATTTTTTGTTCTACTCCTTCAATAACCAGGGCAAGGTTACAACAGACAATAGTGAGCATGTTTTCAAATATCTCCTCTATTGTATAATTCATGTAACTTTTGAAACTCAGTGAATAGATATGTAAACACGTGACCTTCTATTTGGGCCTTTTTACTACTCAAAGAATAAAAATTGAGAGAAAAATACAGACAAAAAAGCTAAACTATCGTTTAAACAGGAATGAATTCCGTTTTGATAAATTCATTAAAGTGAATATTGATACACAAATATGACTTTTACAAAGTGCATGAACCTTTCTCGTCCTTCAAAATAGTCGGTTTATGTGTCTTTTTTATCTTTTGAGACTAAATAAATTAAAAGCCATAATCTCTTCACAATGGACAAGGTCGATTGTCTCTAAATACAAGATAATGGCTTTCAGGCAAATATACAGTATATAAACAAAAACGTCAACAAAAAAAAACAGAATGATTAAAAAAAAGGGAAAAATAATTGTTTTAATTAAAAAAAGTAAGTAAATTATATCAAGGAGAAAAAATTAAAACAATATAATTTACAAATAGTAAAATAATCATTTTGAAATACAAAAAGTAAAATAATTAAACAAAGAGAAAATAAAAAGGAATGAAAACATTATTATTCAAAAAAACAAAAAGTAATAATTAAAAAAAAAACTATTTTTATAATTATTTTACCCTGCTATTCAAAATTGATCTAGTCCACAGTAAAGAGGCCGGTGGCACCACTATGGAACTTGGCTGTATTGACAGGAACTGTGAGGTCCTCCAAAAGTTACTTTAATTTCCGCCACGCTTTTGTCTATCAGTTGCCCTCACTGAAAAGCCCAGTTAGGTATTGTTGCAAAAAAAAAAAAGTCGACGTCCACATCTATTCCCCTCTAATTCATACTCAGCATTGTAAGTTTTGCTTTTCAGAGATTGATTAAGAAACAGCACAAAGAATGGACAAGTGATTAGCGTCTCAGCAAGGGTCTGGATTGTGGCTATGAACCTGGGGATAGGTTTAGAATTCACTGTGGCATTTGGCTTCCTCTGAGTCCCCCTCTGGATCCTGATATTTTCTGCCTCCTTGACTGCAGGTAATACATTCCGACATACCAGGAATGAGAATCCTTATAATTAGTCTGAACTCCCACTCACTCCCTTCCCGCTAGCCTAAATGTAGAAGGCTTGTACCCCCTGGAAGGTTTTTCCATTGAGGCCTTTATATGTGACTCCTGATCAGTACAGGAAGGGTAGAAGCCTTTTGACACTTATCTAACTTCAACTGCTTCATTGTCTCTGGCTTTATGATTTTTTTTTTGTACATATTTACTACAATTTCCTTTTAGTTCAGATTTCTCACTGTTTTCATCTCTTGTGGACTATTGACTTGCAAAAATATTGAAAGTCCTTCTAATTCTGTCAGTCTTCACTATAAGAATCTACCATAAAAAAAACAGGCCATTAGCTTTCCTCTAGCGGTTCAAGAACCCCTATGTTAGCTACACATGCATTTATTTTTTATTCATTTTTCTCCCATCCACTCTAAATGTTTACCTGGATAAGAGATCCTTTTTGCGATCAGCCACACACGTATTTCTGTATTTGGATGTTGAGTTAAAAAACATATCAATGCTGTAGGAAATCATTTTTATTAACTTGGAGCTTTAGTTTCTATCAAATAGGATGAATCTAAATTAACCACTTAAACTCCGGAAGGTTTAACCCCCTTCCTGACCAGGGCATTTTTTTGTAATGCAGCACTGCGTTACTTTAACTGACAATTGCGCGGTCGTGCGATGCTGAACCCAAATAAAATTGATGTCCTTTTTTCCCATAAATAGAGCTTTCTTTTGGTGGTATTTGATCACCTCTGCCATTTTTATTTTTTAGTTCTATAAAAATAAAAAGAGCGACAATTTTGAAAAAAAGACAATGGGGTTAATTTACTAAAACTGGAGAGTGCAAAATCTGGTGCAGCTGTGCATGGAAGCCAATCAGCTTCTAACTTCAGCTTCTTCAATCACTCTTTGACAATAAAACCCGGAAGCTGATTGGTTTCTATGCAGAGTTGCACCAGATTTTGCACTCTCCAGCTTTAGTAAATCAACCCCAATATTTTTTTACTTTCTGCTATAAAACATACCCAATCTTATAATGTAAAAAATCGAATTTCTTCATCAGTTTTGGCCAATATGTATTCTGCTACATGTTTTTGGTAAAAAAAAAAAAAAAAATCCCAATAAGCATATATTGATTGGTTTGCGCAAAAGTTATAGTCTACAAAATATGGGATATATTTATGGAATTTATATTTATTTATTTTTTTACTAGTAATGGCAGCGATCAACGACTTTTAGCGGGTCTGCGACATTGCGGCGGAACAATCTGACACTTTTGACACTTTTTTGGGGGCCAGTGACACTAATAGAGTGATCAGTGCTAAAAAATATGCTCTGTTACTGTGCTAATGACACTGGCAGGTAAGGGGTTAACATCAGGGGCGATCAAAGGGTAAAAAGTGTTCCTAGGTAGTGCTTAGTAACTATGTGGGGGAGGTGCTTGTACTGTGGAAAGGCAGTGATCTGTGTTTCTGCTTAGCAGAAACACAAGATCACTGCCTTCACTTGTCAAAGAATGGTGATCTGCATTGTTTACATAGGCAGATTGGCATTCTATCGTGCCCTGAATGATCGGCGGGTCCCAATCACAGTGGGAGCAGGTCGCCTGGTGGCCCCCCCCCCAGACTGAGAAGTGCAGAATCACATACCTGTACATGATTCTGTGCAGAGGAGCCGCCGCCCCACAGTAAATATATGTGGGGTGGTCGGCAAGGGGTTGAACACTTTTTGGTCTCTATTAGAGTACTGTATATCTAAAGCTAATCACTAAAATCCTATATACGCTTTCACATTATGATTATTATACAGGATTTACAGTGGATATAAAAAGTCTACACACCCCTGTTAAAATGTCAGGTTTCTGTGATGTAAAAAAAGAGACAAAGATAAATAATTTCAGAACTTTTTACACATTTAATGTGAGCTATAAACTGTGCAACTCAATTGAAAAACAAACGGAAGTCTTTTTTTTGGGGGGGGGGGGGAGTAAAAATAAAAAAAACAAAAATAATATGGTTGCATAAGTGTGCACATCCTCTTATAACTGGGGATGTAACTGTGTTCACAATTAAGCAATCACATTTAAAGTACACACCTGCCATAATTTAAAGTGCCTCTGATTAACCCCAAATAAAGTTCAGCTGTTCTAGTAGGTCTTTCCTGGCATTTTCTTAGTCGCATCCTACAGCAAAAGCCATGGTCCTCATGGAGATTCCAAAGCATCAGGGGGATCTCATTGTTGAAAGGTATCAGTCAGGAGAAGGGTATAAGGCATTAGATATACCATGGAACACAGTGAAGACAGTCATCATCAAGTGGAGAAAATATGGCACAACAGTGACATTACCAAGAACTGGACGTCCCTCCAAAATTGATGAAAAGACGAGAAGAAAACTGGTCAGGGAGGCTGCCAAGAGGGCTACAGCAACATTAACCTCCTCCCACCCGCGCCATAGCCGAATGACGGCTACAGCGCGGCTCTAAAATGCCGGGAGGACGTCAATAGACGTC
Source organism: Glandirana rugosa (assembly GCA_018402905.1). Taxonomy (NCBI): domain Eukaryota; kingdom Metazoa; phylum Chordata; class Amphibia; order Anura; family Ranidae; genus Glandirana; species Glandirana rugosa. The sequence goes on along the minus strand of BLSH010188236.1, from coordinate 2,306,381 downwards.
CTCCCATTTGGCTTGTGCTGGGCGCGCTCCCGCGGGCGCGAGCGGCACGTGCACGCGCCGCTCGCGCCCACGGGAGCGTGCCCGCGGGTCGGGCGGACCCGATGTACGCCGGAGACCCGCGATCTCCTTTCAGAGAGGAGGAACTGGGAACCGCCGAAGTAAACACGGCGGTTCCCCGTTCTGTGACAGGGGACATAACAGATCTACTGATCCCTGTCACTGGGATCAGTTAGATCTGTTATGTCCCGACCAGTCCCGCCCCCCCCACAGTTAGAACACACCCAGGGAACATAGTTAACCCCTTCACTGCCCCCTGCTGGTTAACCCCTTCACTGCCAATGACATTTATACAGTAATCAGTGGACATTTAAATTTCTGATCGCTGTATAAATGTCATTGGTCCCAAAAATGTGTCAAAAACGTCCGACATGTCCGCCCCGATATCGCAGTCCCGATAAAAATCGCAGATCGCCGCCATTACCAGTAAAAAAAATAAATAAATAAAAACGCCATAAATCAATGTCCGTAGTTTGTAGGCGCTATAACTTTTGCGCAACCCAATCAATAAACGCCGATTGCGGGTTTTTTTACCAAAAATATGTAGAAGAATATAAATCGGTCAAAACTGATGAATAAATTTGTTTTTTTATTTTTTATTTTTGGATATTTATTATAGCAAAAAGTAAAAAATATTGTTTTTTTTTTCAAAATTGTCGCTCTTTTTTTGTTTATAGCGGCGATCAGAAATGACGCAGAGGGGATCAAATACCACCAAAAGAAAGCTCTATTTGTGGGAAAAAAAGGACGCAAATTTTGTTTGGGTACAACGTCGCAGGACCGCGCAATTGTCATTCAAAGAGCGACAGTGCTGAAAACTGAAAATTGGTTCGGGCAGGAGGGGGGTTTAAGTGCCCAGTAAGGAAGTGGTTAAAGGAGTTGCAGGAATATCTGGCAAGTACTGGCTGTGTGATACATGTGACAAAAATCTCCTGTATTCTTCATATGTCTGGGCTATGGGGTAGAGTGGCAAGACGGAAGCCTTTTCTTACAAAGAAAAACAACCAAACTTGGCTAAATCTTGCAAAAACACATAATTCCAAAAGATATGTTTGGCGCAAAAACAACACTGCACATCACCAAAAGAACACCATATCCACAGTAAAGCATGGTGGTGGCAGCATCATGCTTTGGGGCTATGTTTCTTCAGCTGGATCAGGGGCCTTAGTCAAGGTAGAGGGAATTATGAACAGTTCCAAATACTAGTCAATATTGGCACAAAACCTTCAGGCTTCTGCTAGAAAGTTGAACATGAAGAGGAACTTCATCTTTCAGCATGACAACAACCCAAAGCATAAATTCAAATGAACAAAGGAATGGCTTCACCAGAAGAAGATTACATTTTTGGAATGGCCCAGCCTGAGCCCAGACCTGAATTTTTTTTTTGGTGTCATCTGCGGAGGGATGGTATTGGAAGCTGTGGAAGGTTATCAGGTGACCAAGAGAGTAGATGTAGATAGACAAGAGAAGGGGTCCAAGAAGAGAGCCTTGGTGGATCCTGGCTGAAAAAAGGAAATGGAGAGGTGGAGACAGAATAAGTAACAATGAAGGAGCGCTGTGATAGGTAGGAGGAGAACCAGGATAGAGCAAAATCTTTGAGGCCAAGGGAGTGGAGTTTATTGGAAAGGAGTGGGTGGTCAACAGTATCAAAGGCAGCAGAAAAGTCTAGTAGTATAAGTATGGAGTGGTGGCCATTGGTTTTAGTTAGTAAATCATTAGTTCTGCAAGCGAAAGCCAGACTGTAAAGCCTCGTGCATACGAGCCGATGGTTGGTCAACCAAACGTCCAACTTTTGTCCAAATTGGGTGACGGCGGCTTGGTCTGGCGTATTAACGTGAATCAAGTAATCGGCCAACAAAGCCGAACATAGTGACGTGTTCCGAGCGTATAATGAGGAAGTTCAGGTGAATGTGATTTGTGAATTAGGAACACAGGTTACAGGACCGAACACTTCCTGGATTCCGAGCATGCGTGTTTGCACTTCCAACATTTGGTTGATCAACTTCTGTACACACAAACCAACAATCGGTCAACTCCTTGTCGGCCAACACAAGCTTTCTAGTCTCGTCGTCCAACTGCTGTTGGACAACGATTGGAAATTGGCTGTAGAATCGTGCATACACACGATCGGATTATCAGCCAACAGGCTGTTGGACTACCGTTGTTGACCAAACATCGGACCGTGTGTATAGGCCTTAAGTGCTCTAAAATGTGAGAAATGAGATTTAAACAGGGTGAAGTTCTGCATTGGATTTGGTTTTACAACATAGACATTCAAGAGCACAACAATGTCTCTTGAGACTTCTGGTGTTTTCAGTTTGGCAGGGTTATAAAGGTTGGGGTCTGATTATGCATGTAGTTAGAGGAGCAAGTGCATCCAGTGAGGATGATAGTGAACTCTTGTAGACAGAGGTGACCAGGTTAGGACACGAAAGGGGGAGAGGCGTCATAGAGGTGGTCAGAAGCAGAATAGAGAAGAGAAGGGTTAAAGTGGCAATGGTTTCTACAAGTAATTGTTTGCTGCTTGGAGGGATAGATATTTGAAGACAAGGATACTGTGAAACTGATGAGGTTGTGACCAGAAAGAGGAAAGGAGGTGTTGGTAAGATTGCCGGAAGTAGCTTTTAATATTTAAAAATACACCGATCAGCCATAACTATATGACCACCCACATAATATTAGGTAGGTCCCCCTTTTGTCACTAAAGCAGCCCCTTTTGCAGCCGAAACAGCCGGGACCCATCAAGGCATGGATGGCACTAGACCTCTGAAGATATGCTGTGGTGTCTGGCACCAAGCTGTCAGTAGCAAATTTCATTAGGTCCTCTAGGTTACAAAGTGAAGTCTCCAAGGATCGGACTTGTTTTTTCAGCATATCCCACAAATGTCCGATTGGATTGAGATCTGGAGAATTTGGAGGCCAAGTCAAAACCTCAAACTCATTGTTGAGTTCCTCAAAACTTTCTTGAACCATTTTTGCAGTGTGGAAGGGCACATTATCCTGCTGAAAGGGGCTACTGCCACCAAGGAATACCATTACCATGAAGGGGTGTATTTGGTCAGCAACAATGTTTAGGTAGGTGGTACATGTCAAGCAACATCCACATGAATGGCAGGCAGGTTTCCCAGCAAACCATTGACCAAAGCATCACACTGTCTCTTCCGGCTTATCTTTTTCCCATACTGCATCCTTTTGCATCTCTTCACTGGGTAAGCGACACACACAAACTCAGCCATCCACATGATATAATAGAAAATGTGATTTATCAGACCAGGACACCTTCATACATTGCCCAATGATCTAGTTCTAATGCTCACATGCCCATTGTATGTGCTTTTAGCTGTGAACATGGGTCAGTATAAGCATCCTGACCGGTCTGTGGCTAGGCAGCTCCATACACATCAAAGTGTGCTGCCCATTTTTTCTGCTTTCAACATATCAACTTCAGAGACAACATGTTTGCTTGCTGCATAATATATCTTACCCACTTTCAGATGCCATTGGAATTAGATAATCAATGTTATTTACTTAACGTGTCATAAAGTTATGGGCAATTGGTGTATGCAGCTTTCATTAAATAATACCTGAAGTAATATGTGAAATTTAGGCCGTTTTATAGAGTAACAACTTTTCCCAAATGTGCTTTTGTGTTGTTACCCTGTCACAGGCAAACTGTTGGAAATCAGTGGCCATGCTACAATCCTTATTCTAGCAACATAAGGTGTCCTTAGAAGTCACCAAGTAAAGGTCTTACAATTCAAACTTTTATTTTTTCATTTCGGATGAAGTGGAAGTCTGTGCCCTTTGAAAAGAATATCTAAAGTTAAAACTTTTTTTCATTTTGGATAAGGGATGGATTAAAAACAGTTCTTTTTTTTTGCGCCAATTGATTCTCATTATGGAGATTTCACTTCTCTTCTTATCCCATGGACTCGGCAGGAACTGAGTGGCTATCTTCCCAATGTGATGGAAATTTCCTCTTAGATCATTGTCACCAGAACAAATGACCCAACTGGAAGATTTCCTCTCCATTCCTGTTCTGGTGGCAACTTGGATTTACCCTCTCTCCCTGTAAGATTTGCTTTACCATTTTCATTCCTGGTGACTTTGGCAATTAGGACAATTAGAGAGAGTGAAATTCTCTAAAGGGGACACAGACAGCTGTAAAAACTTGAGCGGGCACCCAACAGAAGCTCCAACCATAGAAATGCAGAAAGGAGCTCCAGACCAAAATCAAATAGAAGTCCAAGATAATTTTAATTGGTGAAAAAAAGTAATATAAAAACAGCCAACTCAATTTAGGGGCAACACTACATCCCTTTCAACAGGGCTCAACATAAGATAAAACTTTGATGAACTCAACAATTACATCACAGATCTATATTAGAACCAGTATTACATTTTCCTCATCAAGGAGGAACAACCGGACAGCAGTTGCTGAGCAGCAGTGGAGACTTTTTCCATCGAGGGAACCCTTGCGGTGTGGAAGCCACCATGCCAGAGCTATTAAACTTGTTTGCAGATTTCCTTCATCTGGCCACACTTGCAAGTCTAAAAATTCTCAGCACTTCCTTAAGTATGTTGTTCTGGAGCTATAAAAATCTGACTGAGGTTCCAATCCTTCACTCAATACAAATCTAAAAAAAAGGTTTGAGGACATTTTTTCTGTAATAGATTAAATGTGGTCTCTATTGTAAAGATTTCTCTTCTGATTTTTTTTCTGTCTTACAGCTATCACCTGTGGAAGAAATGAAGGAAAGGAACACCAAAAGCAATAGAATCATGATGTACATTCTAAGCCTTCCCCATTTCACAAGAAAATGGCTTTCTATTACTGCCAGTGCCTGTGTTACTGTCAAGTGTCAAGTGTTTTTGTCTTACATTTTGAGCTATGTTATCTTGCACCTTTCCTTTACGCAAGATTTGGTCTTTGTTGTGCATTTCATATTGGATCTAATTTTTATGCCATTCTCATCCAGTGGGTTGTTGGCCTCTGCATTCCTTGATTCTAGCACTATGGCCTGTTGACCAAGTCTTACTCATTATCTGTGTTCTGCTTCAGTTCAATCTCTTTGTCACTCTGCATTCCATTGTCCTTCACTATCCCTGGATATGTCTCCCTAGATATGTTGCCTGTCTGACTTTCCCAAGGGTGAAAGCCATGGGTACATTGAAGATCAAATCTAGACACTGAAGACCAGATGCTCCCAATATCTGCCATTTGCAGTGCAGCTTTCAATACCTGCTGGCAAACAAAACTCCTTTCTTAGGTATTCCCTTGCTGATGTATCCATGTATCCCATCAGTTGTGTTTTACATACATCCCAGTCAGAGACCGATTAAGGTAGAATGGAGTCCTAGGTAAGTCAGCAGCTGTGCCCCCCAAACCTTCAATTGACATGGTAAGGGTTCCAAAGAGAAGCCTTCCCATTTGCATTGTCTGTATTGTCATGACCACTCCCCATTGGATACCAATCACCTGTATGTACATTCTTGCTTTGAACAATTGTCCAACCTCCCTGGTATACTGGAGAAAAATGAGAGAGAAAAAAAAGTTGTAGCTGGGCAGCCTGGATATCCACCAATTCTTAGAATTTCCCCCATCCTAGGAGTTTCCAGCATTACTAACAAAATAAAAAACAACATAGACAAAGTTAGGAGCCCTGTCTTCTCAGTGCATAGCAATTTTCCCCACCCTGTATATGTATACTTGCTGTTCTTCCAAGCTCAGTCTAAAGCATGCTGACAGCACTGTGTCAAATTGAGATCCTTTGAAATGTGTTTGCCACAAATGTTTTATCCACTGTGGAAACTGAATTATTCTGCAATTGTGGCAATTACCACCACATGTGTGTCCACAACCAGATACTGGCAGAGACAGATTAATACAGAATAGAATCCTAGGCAATCTGGCAGCTTTGGTCCCCCAAATCTTGAATTGGCATGGTAAGGTGTAGCATTGTCTGTACTGTCATGACCACTCCCCATTGGACACCAATCAAAAAAATTAAGGTTGTTGGTAGCTGGGCCTCCTGGACATCCACCAATTCCTAGAATTGCCCCATCCTAGGGTTTTCGATCATTACTAAAAACCAGCATAGACAAGGTTAGAAGCCCCGTCTTCTCGATGCATAGTCACTCCCCCACTCTGTCTATGTACACTTGCTGTTCCACCAAGCTCAGTCCAAACCATAACAATAGTACCATGCCAAATTAAGATCCTTTCAATTGTGATTGGTTCAAATGGTTTATCCACTATGGAAACTGAATTATTCAGCAGTTGTGGCAATTACCTCCATATGTGTCTCCATAACCAGATTCTGCTTGTGTTTGCAGGGGCTCTGAAAGCATTAAGGGCAGCATGGGGTGAAGTAGGGCTAAGAGCATCTCATGGTACCTGCCATGCAGTGGAAGGCTTTCATTTTTCATGTTTACTGTGAAATGTTAAAAATGGAGTTGGTAATGGAATTGTGGTGCTACCACCAACTAAGATGTTTTGCTTCTGGTTCATACAAACAGACATATTATTTACTCATGGTTGGATGCACAGGGGTTCTTCAAAGTTATGGAAAATAACTGTTGGCAAACATGACCACCTCTGATGCCAAAAACACCTATTAATCACTCATTATGTGTACTCGGAATGGCCTGATCCTTGCATTGCATACAGCACTCACACTGGAAAGAGAATGAGCTATTCCCCCGCCACTAGAATACAGGAGACCCACTTTATTTCTTCTCATGTTGTCTAGAACTGTTCTGCAGCAACCACAGGGAACTGGCTAATGGGGCAGTCAGAATGAGAAAGAGAACCTCAATCCCGTAAATCTCTTTGCAAGGAATTAACAGGGAGGATGCATTTTGCTGTTGAACTGAGTGCTTACTGTTGAAGCCCGGGTAAGTGTACAAAAAAATGGAATCTAATTACATGTCCATTAGAACATAATTTTATGTATTTTTACACAAAACTTGTACTTGATTCTTTCTTGATATCAAACTCAGGTAAGCCATGTCCAACAGCAATCAGACCAGGAGGGTGCTGTATAGGACAGGACAGAGCAGAGGGATGACCTTACCAGCATTCTTCTGTACCTCCACTGTCAACCCAGTGGCTGGGGTGAGTCCTGGAACCAAGCCGTATTGCTTAGCTGCTGTGTAGACTGCAAAGTAGTCAAGGACTCGGCTGTGTCACCTGAGTCACACAGTGGCTGAGAAATACAAATCTTTTGTCAGATAAAACAGTTTCTATCTATGTACTGCAGCTGTGTGGTTAGTCGTTTGACTTGAGTTCAGATTTAAAAAGATGCATTTATTGCTGTTATTGCTCTTTCTATTTTATTGCAGACAAAGCCTATTTTGTAATGGTTAAAAACACGAGAACCTTTTGTAATTTCTTAGCTTTTTTCCTTCTCACCTTCTCAGAGTCACTGGACTTTTGGATTGCTAGGTTCTGTCTAAGCCCCTCCTGCAAGGAGCCAAACACTAATTATCTACCATAACAGCTGAAGCAGGACACTCCATCTCCACGTCCTTCTATGCAGCCTTAGAAGGGAAATACTGAGTGCAAAAAAGGTATGCTATGTGCACACTTCCCAGTATTGTAAAAAGCAGTTCTAAGTTCTGAGCATGACGGGAGCACAAAGAACCTGTAACCACTGAGCAATCAGTATGAAATAAACCATTTCAATAAAAATTACTTTAAAACAGTGCCATCAAAATCACTATACCAGGAACCACATTAGCTCTAATTCATCAACGTTCAAGTAAAACTTAAAGCACCCTAAAGTGCACTTAATGCACTCTAAAGTGGACTCTCAGTCAGCTTTATTGTATGTAGCTTTAGCATACTTTGAATGCCATTGTAGCTTGATGAAACATGGCTATTACAACTAAACTCCATGGAACAGCTAACTGCACAGGTGAAATGCGTACATGTCCCCTTGCCAAAAGTGTACAATTTTGTTCAACATCTCTACTGGATCACATACCTCATCCAGACGGCACATCCATGTGAGCTCAACTTTTCTCCTTGTAGCTAAAAAGTAACCACAGCTATTTTTTTTTTAGATTTGGATAGAGTGGAAAAGGATTCAAAACTCAAGTTTTTATTGTTGACTAAAGCAGTGGTTCTCAACCTCGGTCCTCAAGTACCCACAAGAGGCCATGTTTTGGGAATTTCTCTTAGATAAAATAGCTGTCCAAAATACCAAGCCATCGACTATGATTTAAAGCACCTGTGCAAGAGAAAGGAAAATTTGGCCTATTGGGGGTAATTGAGGACTGAGATTGAGAACCACTGGCCTAAAGCCTTAGGTAAAGTTTTCCTCACATCCTGTTCTGGTGACAACAATGCCACCTTTACAGGAAGTGTGGGAAAATCTCATACGGGGCAAAGACAGCAATAAGGCAGCAATAAAAAAAATGAAGGTTCTAGCCATCCCCAGTTTTACTAACAAAAAAGTGCTATCGAGACTCCCCCTAAATTCCTGCCCATGGAGTCACTTGGTCAGGAAGTGAAGGAAACATCCCAGAAGAGAGCAGTATAACTTGATAGAGATTCTCACCCTTCCCCACTCTATTAAAAGCCAAAAAAATAGCCTTCCTACACACTCTTAATCCCAACATATTAGACCTCTGAAGGCAAGAAGGCAGAGGAGAAATCACCGCTCCAGGTGAGCCGAGGAGATGCCACAGCAGGTAACCCCACAGGTGCTGGCCCAGCTCGCCACCACAACAGACAAGAAAACTTGGAATAGGCAGCCGCACACCGCAATGGAATACCAACTTCTTTATTGTAATGTAGTCAGATGCAGTTACAGGAATGAATGGAAGGTTAACATGTTTCACACATCTTGTGCTTAGTCATAACTGGAGGTCAAACTGTGTGGTCGGTGTTAATATAGGTAAAAACACACCCTTTCACAGCCAAATCCAATCAACATATTAGATCTCTGCTGGAGGTGCCTCAATGAACCAGGAATGCTTAATCACATATTTTGGACTTGTCCAAAGATAGGTCCATTTTGACAAGGAGTGGAATCATCATCTGCACAATTTTACAAACTAAAGTTCCACCTGATCCCTCTACATGCGTGCTGGGTCTTCCCCAACTACAGTGTAAAAATATGCCAGAAACCTACCCTTGCATGTACTAGCTGCCGCTGATTGTCTCTTATTGGTGGTGGACACATGGCCCACCAACAACCAACTTATATTGTTGCATTCGAGAAGTTAAACTCATGGAAACTCTAACTTTGAGACTGAATACAACTCTTGTTGCTTTCAAATGGGGATGGGATCCCTCTTTGGATATTTATTGAAGATATATCCAAGTACTTAAATCCAGCTGCCCATGATGCTCTCGTTCAGTCCCCTACACTATGCGCTAACCTTATGGGTCTGCCTCTCTACCTTCCTATCCACATATTAATATAGTACTGTCTACAGTATGGGTGCTCGACCTGTGGCCCTCCAGCTGTTTCAGAACTACAAGACCCATGAGGCATTGCAAGCTACTCACTGTTACAAACATGACTCCCAAAGGCAGAGTCAAGATGGAACTTGTAGTTCCACATGAGCACCCATGGTCTACAGACTTTTTACTATCCACCCCTGTTGACATTTCATATTAACTACTCATCTAGCATGCCACCAGGAACTAATTGCAAAACCTCTGTTGATGAAGTAGATACTTTATCACTGGATGACATCTTAGGAGAAACAGTTGTGACCTCTTTAACCATATTTTTGAGTGACAATACTAAATCTCGTATTTGTACACATTGAAGATAAGATTTTTGTTCTGCAAAATCTGCAAAGACGTGTTTATTAATGGTAAATATGCTAAGGGGAGGAAGGATTCCAATGGGAGACCTTGTAATTATTGGACATATGATGTCCGGTACCACATCCTTTGAAAATGTATGCATACAAACAAAACTAACTATTGAAAAAGAGGACTTTACAGGTAACTCATACTTGTATAAAAGAATCAATATTTATTCTACAATAATAGAATATTAGAATAGAATAAATGTTGAATAAATATCAATTATTTAATACAATTATGTGATACCTTTAAAGTCCTCTTTTTTAATAGTTAGGTTTTTTTGTATGCATGTTTAATAATGGATATATTACTCAATGTCATACCTTGTTATAATTTGTAACCATTTTTCAATAAAGATTATTTTTTAAAAAAGCCATAGAATAAGATTTTTACTTATTTCTTGAGATAATAGTTCAGCAGTACAGCTTGCTCACCAATGTACCCCTCACCCATTCTCTAGACAATGTAGGAGCGTTGCCAAGAAGCTTCCAGCATTAGATTCCTTCTTTGAAGGACGCATATAGGAGGTCAGTATGAAGACGGAATAGGTTATTTACACCAGTTCTATTTAAAATACATGGCTTATTGGCTGGATGAATCAGTAATCTTTTGAATTTATCTGGCATTCAGATTTCAATATGACAATGACTGAATCCCCTTAGATTTGCACTTACAAAAAGATCATCTACAGTAATTTTTTTACATTTAATTTCAGCTAGAATGAACTAAATCATGCAATCTCTTTCAAAGAGCAGTCAATTATCTTCATCTTGAATATCATAAATAACAACTGTATATCTTTCTAAGAGTTGACATTGGCATACAGTACTTGTGTTGAATCCTAAACACAGCCTAAAGCTCATGGCAGGAAATATCATATAGTCCATACCTTTTATTCTCTACGGCATAAGAAAATTACAATTCTAAACAGCAGAGCACCACCCGTACAATGGACAATCGTTGAACATATATAATGTATCACCCAAGGCTTTTATATCTCCTCTCTCCAACCTTGACCTTTTCTCTTTTTTCCAAGAGAAGAAAACAACTCAATGTACAAGAACCAAACTTGCTTGCTTGTGACTAGGTACATAGAAAGGAGACTATGAAGAGAGAAAGGTCACAATCTTTACAACCCATGCTTTCATCCCAAGGACATTTATTATATATGTAGTAATAAATTAAAAAACATTATAATGGTAGAAAAAACAAGCAATTCCAGTCTCAAATGCGGCAGAGAATAAGGTATTTGAAGCACACCAAACTATTGTTAACTCTGTAATACATCACAGCATTGTACATCTATCTCCTGTCTCCTACATCCTACAGAGAAGGAACTAAATAATAGTATTTTGAGTATTGGACTACCAAGCATTACAATGAGTATATTCTTTTTCATCAATTTTGTTCTTCCTTTGGACGATGAAGTGTCCATGACATATAATCGAGAAGAAGCTGCTTCAGAGGTTCAGCGCTTATATTATGACAGTTAATTCAATGGGGATCCCTACGATCACAGCATGTTCCTTAGCTATGTAACTTGCTCTCCACATTTTTCTTTTTTAGCATGTCTTTATAAAATCTTCAACGACTGCGTTGTCCAAGTACTTGATGAAGCTTATACTAAATGTTTTTCTTTTCACAGCTCATACCTTCAATACAAGAAAAAGGTACAACCATGTGCAACACAGAGAAAGCTCAACAGTTGTGTTTAGAAACATGGCAGCTGTTGTGGTTGGAATATTTTTTCTGTTCTTTTATACACTGATAAATAGGACATTATGAATATGTATTCTTCTAGGCTGTAGCAGTAGGTCAGCACTTGGTGAATAAAAGATCTTTTAGTGGTTTGAGACAGATCCAAACAGAGAAAACAAGCAGTGTCTATGGAAACTGATGTCTCTATCTTCTGGAAGCGCCAAGAATTAACCACAGGAACAATAGGAAATGAGGAACAGGTATCGGAATGAGAACATTGATCAGTCCTGCACTGTAACCTATTCGTTCAGTTATTTCAAAGAACCCCACATGGGCATTTACCAAGGACAAACAGTATTCTGACTAAAGGTAGGTAACAATAACTAGAGCTGCCTACACAGCTGCTATGGGGACTGTGAGTGGGAGGGGGACCTATTAGGAAGACTATTGAGACATATTAAACATAGGAAATATGTGTGCATGTGAAGCTAGCACATACACTCTATTACCAAAAGTATTGGGACGTCTGCCTTTATACACACACATGAACTTTAATGGCATCCCAGTCTTAGTCCATATGGTTCAATATTGAGTTGGTCCACCCTTTGAAGCTATAACAGCTTCAACTCTTCTGGGAAGGCTGTCCACAAGGTTTAAGAGTGCGTCTATGGGAATGTTTGATCATTCTTCCAGAAGCTCATTTGTGAGGTCAGGCACTTATGTTGGGCGAGAAGGCCTGGCTCGCAGTCTCCGCTCTAATTCATCCCAACGGTGTTCTATAGGATGAGGTCAGGACTTTGTGCAGGCCACTCAAGTTCCTCCACCACAAACTCACTCATTGATGTCTTTATGGACCTTGCTTTGTGCACTGGTCCAAATCATTTGGTGGAGGGGGATTATGGTGTGGAGTTGTTTTTCAGGGGTTAGGCTTGGCCCCTTAGTTCCAGTGAATGGAACACTTAAGGTGTCAGCATACCAAGACATTTTGGACAATTTCATGCTCCCAACTTTGTGGAAACAGTTTGGGGATGGTCCCTTCCTGTTCCAACCTGACTGCGCACCAGTGCATAAAACAAGGTCCATAAAGACATGGATGAGCGAGTTTGGGTGAAGGAACTTGAGTGGCCTGTGCAGAGTCCTGACCTCAACCCGATAGAACACCGTTGGGATGAATTAATACAGAGGCTGCGAGCCAGGCCTTCTCGTCCAACATCAGTGCCAGACCTCACAAATGGGCTTTTGGAAGAATGATCAAACATTCCCATAGACACACTCCTGAACCTCGTGGACAGCCTTCCCAGAAGAGTTAAAGCTGTTATAGCTGAAAAGGGTGGGCCAACTCAATATTGAACCTTATGGACTAAGACTGGGATGACATTAAAGTTCATGTTCGTGTAAAGCAGTGGTTCTCAACTCCGGTCCTCGGGACCCACCAACAGGCCAGATTTTAAGTATCACCTTGGGGAGATGCAGACTAGAATACTGCAATCACTGAGCAGCAAATGATATCACCTGTGATGCATTTCAGTTATCCTGCAAACCTGGCCTGTTAGTGGGTCCTGAGGACCGGAGTTAAGAACCACTGGTGTAAAGGCAGGCGCCCCAATACTTTTGACAATATAGGTTATATAGTACTGTATCATTAAGAAGTGGAAAAAGTTGCTGCTGACACTGACCCTGAGACATCTCCAATCAAGAAGAGCATGTGTCAGACACATAGGGGTTGATTTCCTAAAGGCAAATCCACTTTGCCCAACAAGTGCACTGCTAGTGCTCCTAAAGTGCACCGCTAGTGCTCCACAGGTGCACTGCTAGTGCTCCACAAGTGCACTTGGAAGGGCAGTCGCTGGAGATCCGAGGCGGACATGCAAGGAAAATAAAAAACAGCATTTTTGCTTGTACATGATTGGATGATAAAATCAGCAGAGCTTCCAAGTGCACTTGTGGAGCACTAGCAGTGAACTTGTGGAGCAAAGTGGATTCGCCTTTAGAAAATCAACCCCATAGAAGGCACATAGGAGGAATCTTCAGGAATGTGTTGCAAGTCACAGACCCCCTTTCAGGGAGACATGTGATTGGTCCCAAATGTATTCTGCAGAAGGACAATGACCCCTAACATACAGTCAATATCATTAGGAACTATCTTCAATGTGAAGAAGAAGAAGAGTCCTGGAAGTGATGGTTTGGCCCCCACAGAAACCCTGATCTTAACATCACAGAGTCTATCTGGGATTACATGAAGAGACAAAAGGATCTGAGGCAGCCTCCATCCACTGAAGATCTGTGGTTAGTTTTCCAAGATGTTTAGAACAACCTTCCTGCTGAGTTCCTTCAAAAAAGAAGCGTGCAAGCGTACCTAGAATTATTGATGCTGGTTTGAAGGCAAAGGGTGGTCACACCAAATATTGGTTTGATTTGATTTTCCTTCAGTTTAGGGTGCATGCATGTGAACCCCCCCTCCACCGACACCCACTGTGATTGTACACAGCAGGAGTTTGTCAGCAGGTCCCGGCCAATGGCTCATGGCTGAGACCTGCTGATCGTCTGTGTCCAATCACAGGCCAGAGCCCTGTGTTGACAATCAACACAAGGCTCTGTGCAGAGGGAACAATCTCTCTGTTTCTTATCCCTCCAAAGCAGGGATAAGAAAGAAGGGATATTCAGTAAAAAGCAGCACACATTGCACAAATTAACACTTGTTATGAACACATTTAACTCCTTGATTACCTGAGATGTTAACCCCTTCCCAGTCATTAGTACAGTGACAGTGCATAGTATTATCACTGTATTAGTGTCACTGGTAATGTCAGTAGCAATTAGCCAGCGTCAGTTAGTGTCAGATTGACCGCCACACTATCACAGTCCCACTAAGTCATTGATCACCGCCATTAGCAGCATAAAACAAAATTCCAGTATATATACCATAGTTTGTAGACGCTATAACTTTCATGCAAACCAATCAATATACACTTATTGGGATTTTTTTTTCTTTTTACCAAAGACATGTAGCAGAATACATTTTGGCCTAACTTCATGAAGAAATCTTATTTTTTATTTAGTTTATATGTTTTATAGCAGAAAGTAAAAAATATCAGTTTTTTTTCTGTCTTTATTTGTTTATAGAATAAAAAAAGAAAAAAAAAACAGTGGTGACCAAATACTACCATAAGAAAGCTCTATGTGTGTGAAAAAATTATGTAAATTTTGTTTGGGTACAGCGTTGCATGGCCGCGCAATTACCAGTTAAAATAGCGCAGTGCTAAATAGCCTGGTCAGGAAGGGGGCAAAATCTTCCAGAGCTAAGGTGGTTAAGTAAATTTTTTTCACACCTTCCTAAGCCTTTTTGTACAGTACTGTATATAGATATATATAGTAGGTAGGTAGAGAGGTATGTGCAGGATTGTGTGTGTAGGAATCACAAAAAAAGCCTGGCTGTGTGAATTCCCTGGTTAAGTCAGCCCCCTTGTCCTGTCAGTGACAGTAAATTCCGTGAATTAGCTGAAAATCCCTCTTCTCAAAAGTCAAGTTATCTCTACTTTGCCTGAAGCTCCAATTAAGAATAGGAACTTGCTTGTTTACAGTCTTAATTAATACCTCTTTTCAGAGCAGGAGAGGACAGAGGAGAAGGGAAATGAAGTGTCACAATGAACAGGTGTAGCTGTTATTTGTTATATTTGGGATCATTAAGAGCTTGGAGCAGATTAATAAGGCCTGACTGGACATGAACCTCTGACGAAAAGAAGATATCCTGGCCTTGCTGGATGGGTGAGTATTATTTAAGAATAGTTCAGGTCAATCAGCGGTTGGGATGCATTATGACTCATGACCTGACCCACTGTTCAACTACTTAAAAAGCCTCAGGTGAGTTTTTTTTTTAAGCACTTCTCAGGTCTAAACGTACTCACAAATGTTAGATGGGTATCATCCAGGAGCTTTGATGGTGGCAGGTTAAGAATCTGTGGGTACATCTGACCTCAGCAAATTGTGGTGGACAAAATGACCAAGGGGCCTTTGTAGAGAAATAATTTTGCCCTCCCACTTCTCTGATTTAACTACCACCAAATTAGAAACACTTGCTTAATGTGGGGAAGATAGAGACACCTACTGTATATGAGGAGTAGACTTTGAAATGCCCTTGCCCTAGGGTTGCCACCTCATCCCTTTAAACCAGAACAGTCTGGAGTCTATGTATAAGAGGGCTGACGGTGTACATGCAATGGGTGTCTCTCTCCTGGAGAGATAGGGTCCTTTGTGACTTGGCTTTTCCCACAGAATTGTACTCATCATCTCCTAGTGTCCAAGGCCCAAGTCCTGCAGGAACGCATGGGAACGGAGTTCCTGCACTTTTCCGGTTTGGCTTGATGCACAATGTGGTAGTAGTAGTGATGGGTGGGTGGGGGGAATCTTGGATGAGTTCCCACCCTTTTTTTCCCAGGACTTGACCCCTGCTAGTATCTATACATTGTTTTACCTTAATATAGACTGGTGGCGCTTTGTGTACTCAGCCAGTTTTTCTTTTTAACTGTACTCTCTTTTTGTACTCCAATAATCCACCATCATCATTTTCCTTTTTCTTTTTGGTGTCCATGGATCTCTACCATCTTGCTCCGCTGAATACGAATTCCTCCTTTACCACCTGTGTACATCCCTGAAGAAGAGCTTGTTTCCTTTCGAATATTTCAAATTTCTCGAAACACATTGGATGATATCACAGTTTTTTCCATCCATTAGGAGATTTATGTACACTGCATTATGTATAGCTTATGTCTCTTGTATGCCCATGCACTGTTCTATGCACTTTGTGTCCTACTTTTCTAATGGTTTTACCTATACTGGCCCCTACAGGCCAAATCCAGCTCAATAAACACAATAATCGATTTTTACATTTGTCTTTAAGTCTGCTTTGTCCGTTTATGCCTCAAAGTCCCTTCTTTTTGGAGGATCTCCTTGTTTTTTGCCACAATTGGCATGTAATTTTTTTGTGGGGGGGGGGGGCAGGGTCCCAGCTACAATTCCTGTCCTGGTACCGCGGAGCTGGAAAAAAGTTCACCTTCCACCCCATCCCTCTCGGCGATCTTCTTGGACACGTCACAGGTCCCAGAAGATACGCTGGCCATTCACAAAGCACAGCGCGACTCGCACATGCGCAGTGTGCGCCTAACTTTAAAGCCAAAGCCAGGTGCCCACACTTGTGATGCCAGCACCGCCGAGGGTAGGGGGAGAGGAGTGAGCCTTCGGGCGGCCGCATCTCTGGAGCCTGGGACAGGTGAGTGTCCGATTGGTAAAAGTCGGCAGCTACACTTTTTGTAGCTGCTGACTTTCAACTGGTGGAACTCCACTTTAATTACCACCTAATCAGCCACAGAACTTGTGTAATTATTATGTGTTCGGGTTTAAAGGGATGAGGTGGCATCAACCACAAGCAAGTCGCTTGCTAAGGGGGCTGGCACAGCCCTCATATCCTACATAGACACACACAGCATGGCTCAGCCCATTGCCTTCACTCTTTTGGCACACATGGGACTGAGTACAAGGAATGCATTACTTTACAGATGTGTTAATTCATGAACAATTTAATGGATGTATATACACTCACAGGCCACTTTATTAGGTTAAAAAAAAAAAAATTCTTCGTGGCATAAATACAACAAGGTGTTGGAAACAGTCCTCAGATATTTTGGTCCATAGTGACATGATAGCATCACGCAGTTGCTGCAGATTTGTCGGCTGCACATCCATGATGTCAATCTCCTGTTCCACCACATCCCAAAGGTGCTCTATTGGATGAGCTGTGGTGAGTGTGGAGGCCATTGGAGTGCAGTGACCTCTAGACGTGCAGAGCGAAAACAGTTGTTTAGTTTTGTTTTGATTTGTTATTTACATAAGTTCGTTCAGTTAGATTTGTTTCATTCATTATCGGAATGAATTTAATGTATTTGTTTTCGAATCGATTAGAAATTTTATCGAATCAATTTTGAATAGTTTTCGAATTCAGATTGTTTTCAAAACATTTCCAAGGAGAATGGGGTGGAGTGGAAAGTGGAGGAATGGAATGGAAAAAGATTGATAGAGGGGAATAAAACAGAAAATGAAAGAATATAATGTGGTGGAGTGGAACAGAGGTGTTTTATTCTGTTGTATTCTATTCTTTTGTTTTCTGTTAAAGTCTTTCCTAGTCTATTGTTTTTTTTTTCTGTTCTATTCCTTTGTTTTCTATTCTATTTTGTTCTCTTTAGAAATTGGAAAACTATTCAAATTCAAGGACTTTTAAAATTCAAATTAAAAAACTATTCGAATTTGAAAACTTTTCCGATCTGAAAACTATTCGAATTTGAAAAGTATTCGAAAACGATTCAAAAATTATTCAAATTCGAATTTCATCCAAATTTTCTTTTTCGGATTTGTTTAAACTTGGTACTATTGTAATTTGGAAATTCGGATACATCTGAATTTCCGAAAAACTAAAATATGTTCGAAATTTCATTCGGAACGAAACTAACCGCACATGTCTAGTGACCTCGTTGTCCAGTGGTGAGATGATTGGAGCTTTGTGACATGATGCATTATCCTGCTGGAAGGCGCCATCAGATGATGGGGACACTGTAGTCATAAAGGGATGGACATCAGTGGGGGCCGGTGTTTTTCTCATTTGGGGGAACAGCAAACAGCCCCCCCCCGGTGTGGTCTTCTGCTGCTGTAGCCCTTCTGCTTCAAGGTTTGATGTGTTGTGCATTCAAAGATGGTATTCTTCATATCTTGGTTGTAACAAATGATTATTTGAGTTACTGTTGTCTTTCTATCATGTTGAATCAGTCTGCCCATTCTCCTCTGACCTCTGACATCAACAAGGCATTTTTGTCTGCACAACTGCTGCTCACTGGACATTTTCTCTTTTTCAGACCATTCTCTGTAAACCACAAGAGATGGTTGTGCGTGAAAATCCCAGTAGATCAGCAGTTTTTGAAATACTCAGACCAGCCCGTCTGGCACCAACAACCATGCCACATTCAAAGTCACTTAGATCCCCTTTCTACCCCATTTTGATGCTCGGTATGAATATCAGCAAGTCGTCTTCACCACGTCTAGATGCCTAAATGCATTGAGTTGCTGCCATGTGATTGGCTGATTATCAATTTGTGTCACCAAACAATTGAACAGGTGTACCTAATAAAGTGGCCAGTGAGTGTATATCTGTAATCTTTAATGTGTACATTTGTCACTTTGAGAAAGGTGACCTCCGTGTCTCAGTGAAATCATGTTTGTTCTTGAACTTTCGCTGTTATCTTAGTAAAGGATTGAGGTTTTATTCATGGTGTGCTGCCGTGTTTATCATCATTGGCCATGAACCCTCCAACAAGGCGTTAAAGGTATTGCTTCAAGATGGATTGTTCATGAATTTTATGTTTCACAACAAAACATCCTACTGTGTAAAAATGAACTAGAAAATGATACAGAGGCCTCAATTACAAAAAGTCAAGTTATTCCTTAATATATCATGCATTATAAATTATGTCCGTCAAGAAGGTTAAAAAAAAATAAAAAGTCAAAATGAAAGGAGGCTACTGCAGGGATGTGCTAACAAGATTATTCTAGTCTAGCAGATCAATAGTTAGTCAATTTCTTTTTTCATCACAAAATCACAGTCCGGAGACACAGAGAGAGAGGAAAAACCACTGTTAATGATGGAGATCAGCATGGCACAGATGACATATCAGCAGACACTTCTTCACCATCCAGAATGTCCATAAACACATTGATGTCGCTTTGCTTTGCAGTGCACTTTGAAACACGTAGTTGAGCCAAGTTTTTAAAAATTATTTATTTTTTTTTTTTTTACATAAAAAAAGTCTAACAGTGGAAAAATGCATATTTTTAACGATATAGGAAATCTAAAACAGTTGACTATTTTTTATGTGAAGATGCTATTGATCCTTTCCCAGATATACTATTTATATAACAATATCCAGACCCCCATCACAGAAGAATTGATACTTGACATTTATTACAGTTTATTGGCCTCTTGTTATAGGTTTTCATCCATTTTAGGCAGATCTGCAATTATCTTATTGTATTTATGTCTTGATTCGATCTTCTAAATAAAGGAAGAAGCCATTGCTGAAGCAGATCAATATTCAAATGTTAACATAAAGGTATAGTTGTGAATACCCTGGCAGAAATTGTGAAATGTTGGCATTTATATAGAAAATATGACTGATCATGCCAAAAAAACTGTCTTTTATTCAAGGATAGTGATCACATGAAGACATGTATTATCACATAGGTTTTTGGCTCCTTTTAAATTCATAATGATAACAGAAATCACCCAAATGGCCCTGATGAAAAGTTTACATCCCCTGGAATGGTTGGCCTTGGTACAGACACAGAAGGTTGCACACACAGTTTAAAATGGTATTAAAGGTTAATTTCCCACATTTGTGGCTTTGTATAAACAGTCAATGAGTTTGTTAGCTCTCGCATGGATCTACTAAGCAGGCTAGATACTAAGCCATGGGGAGCAGAAAAAAACAGTCAAAAGACCCGTGTAAGAAGGTAATGAAACTTTACAAAGATGGAAAAGGATATAAAAAGATATCCAAAGCCTTGAATATGCCAGTCAGTACTGTACAATCATTTAATAACAAGTGGAAAATTTGGGGATCTCTTGATACCAAGTCAAGGTCAGGTAGATCAAGAAATATTTCAGCCATAACTGCTACAGGAATTGTTTGGGATACAAAGCAAAACCCACAGGTAACCTCAGGAGAAATTCAGGCTGCTCTGGAAAAATATGGGGTGGTTGTTTTTAAGGAGCACAATACGATGATACTTGAACAAAATAGAGCTGCATGGTCAAGTTGCTAGAAAGAAGCCTTTACTGCAAGTTCCACAAAAAAATCCCGTTTACAATATGCCCAACAACACCTTGGCATACCTCATTGGGATTTTTTGTGGCATTGGAGCAGTAGAGGCTTCCTTCTGGCAGCTCAACCATGCAGCTCCTTTTTTCTTCAAGTATCGTTGAATTGTGCTCCTTAGAAACAACCACACCGTCTTTTTGGAGAGCAGCCTGTATTTCTCCTCAGGTTAACCTGTGGGTTTTTCTTTGTATCCTGGGCAATTCTTCTGCCAGTTGTGGCTGCAATCTTTCTTGGTCAACCTGACCTTGGCTTGGTATGAAAAGAGCCTTGAATTTTCCACTTCTTAATAAGGGATTAAACAGTACTGACAGGCATATTCAAGGCTTTGTGTACCTTTTTATATCCTTTTCCATCTTTATAAAGTTCCATTAGTTTGTTACGCAGGTCTTTTGACTGTTCTTTTCTACCTCCTCATGGCTCAGTGTCTAGCCTGCTTAGGGCATCCAAGTGAGAGCTAACAAACTCATTGACTATTTATACCCAGACACTAATTGTGATTTAAAAAGCCACAAATGTGAGAAATTAACCTTTAATTGCCATTTTAACCTTTATGTGCCACCTTCCATGTTTGTACCAAGGCCAAACATTCCAGGGTATGTAAACTTTTAATCAGGGCCATGTGGGTGATTTCTGTTATCATTATGATTTAAAAAGGATCCAAAAAACTATGTGATAATAAATGGCTTCATGTGATCACTATCCTTAAATAAAAGACAGTTTTTTGGCATGATCAGTCATATTTCCATATAAATGCCAAAATTGCACGATTTATGCCAGGGTATGCAAACTTTTGAGCACAACTGTATGTTAACAGCCTTAGAAGGAAGGACAAAATACAAATACCAACCTTTTCTAGAGAACATGCTGCTCCAGTCTACCTCCAGCACTGGTCATGTGATCCAAACCCTAGGTGTTTGGTCATGTGAGGTAAGGCGGAGGGTGAGCCTTTGGTAGAGGCCATGTAATCAAAAACCAGGCCTTTGGCTTGTGACTAGAATTTTTTTTTACACTTTAGTTATCCATCTGTGCATCTGTGTGTGCAGCCTATTGCATTAAAACATGGAAAGTGTTAGTAGTAGACATGTGCAATTTGCTTCGTTCTGAATTCGCTTTTCAACAAAATTCGAAAAAATTGTTAATTCAGAAATATTCAAATTAACAAAAACCCGTGTAACAAATTTTTCCAAATTCGAAAATCCGAAATTAGAAAATCTGAAATTCGAAATCCAAAATTTGGAAATTCTAAGATTCGAAAACTCGGAAATTCGAAAATAAAAACAAAATTCGGAAAATCGGAAATGAAAACTAACTAACTTATAATAACTATTACTAACTATGAAATTATAGGTATTGGAATTTCCTTTCAAATTTGGCTGTTAGTGAACATAAGGAATATATATTTAATCCAAAGTTACGAATTATCCAAAATAACGAACGGCGCATCTAAACAAATGGAACATAAAAAATGTATAATAATAAATAATAATAAGAAGAAGAAGAATAAAAACTTTTATCATTATTATTTAATATTATTAATTTGTTACGTTCCATTTGTTTAGATGCGGCATTTGTCATTTCGGATAATCCGTAACTTTGTATAAATTCATATTCGTTATGTTTACTAACAGCCAAATTTAAAAGGAAATTCCAATACCTATAATTTAACAGTTGGTTATTATTAGTTACTTAGTTATTATTCCGATTTTCAAATTTTCGTTCTTATGTTAGAATTTTTGAATTTTCAGATTTTCGAATTTCCTAATTTTCAAATTTCCGGATTTACAAATTTTCGAATTTTCCCGAAGTTACAAATTTATTTGAAATATAACAAATTTCGATCAAATAAAAAGAACACATTTTTCGGTAGTGCACAAGCCTAGTTAATAGGGCAGTGGATGGTGTCAGTAGTTTTTGTATTTTTATTATTTTATTTCTTTATTATTATCATTTTTTTAATTTAGGAGCCCAGGGGCTTTGGTAAAATATCAACAGGGGAATCTGCACCACATGGAGTGATTAGTGTGTGCCCCACCCTCATGACCACACTGCCTGGCATACCCCCTGCACATGCCTATGCATCTCTGGAAGACAGTTGGCATATTTTTTTTTTTTTTAGTTGTTTTTAACATTTTAGCACAGGTCCACTGTGAAAAATTTTCAATTAGTAGTGTGACCCCTGTGGTCATGAGGGTGGGATTGTGCCCTGAAAGAAAAAAAAAAAGATCAGAATCTTGCCCTAATTTTAGACTAATTTTTAACAAATCTGAGCATTTCTTGGAATGATCAGTTATACAGTATCTCACAAAAGTGAGTACACCCCTCACATTTCTGTAAATATTTTATTCTATCTTTCCATGTGACAACACTGAAGAAATGACACTTTGTTACAATGTAAAGTAGTGAGTGTACAGCTTGTATAACAGTGTAAATTTGCTGTCCCCTCAAAATAACTCAACACACAGCCATTAATGTCTAAACCACTGGCAACAAAAGTGAGTACACCCCTAAGTGAAAATGTCCAAATTGGGCCCAATTAGCCATTTTCCCTCCCCGGTGTCATGTGACTCGTTAGTGCCCTAACTCACTACTTTACATTGTAGCAAAGTGTCATTTCTTCAGTGTTGTCACATGAAAAGATAGAATAAAATAGTTACAAAAATGTGAGATGCATGGCACAAGAAGAGATGGGCAGAGAGTGCGGGCATGGCAAGAGATGGGCAGAGAGTGCAGGCATGGCAAGAGATGGGCAGAGAGTGCAGGCATGGCAAAAGAGATGGGCAGAGAGTGCGGGCATGGCAAAAGAGATGGGCAGAGAGTGCGGGCATGGCACAAGAGATGGGCAGAGACTGCAGGCATGGCACAAGAGATTGTCAGAGACTGCAGGCATGATGGCACATGGGATTGTCAGAAACTGAGGGCAAGATGGTATTTGGGATTGTGAGAGACTGCGGGCATGATGGCACTTGGGATTGTCAGAGACTGCAGGCATGATGGCACATGGTATTGTCAGACTGCATACAAAGCACATGGGATTGTCAGACTGCATACAAAGCACACGGGATTGTCAGACTGCATACACAGCACATGGGATTGTCAGACTGCATGCAACAGGGCACACAGGATTGTCAGAGTGAGACTTTGGGCATGATGGCACATGGGCAGCAGGGCTGGTACACTGTACTACAATATATACAGCTTGCTTGTCCTACCTTTACCATAGATGGCAGATGGCAGAGATAAATCTTCATTGCTGTGCTGGAGACTACACCAATGGCGCTCCTCCTGGGCCTTCTGCTGGTCTTGGCCCCTCCCCTGGTGTCACTCAGCTCCAGGCTCCCGGGCTCCCTGTCTTCTCACATGCTCTGTGTGACAGACTCCAGTGACAGTGAGAATGCAGAAATGGATGATTTTGCGACCCTCTCAGTCTCAGCAGATCAGGTCAAAGCAACTCAAATGCAAGCCAAAATAACACAAAAAACAACCTGCATTTATCTTTCTACTGAGCCTGAAACTCATGTAAACACAAAGCTCCCAACTTTCCCTCATCTGGAACTAAAGTCTTGTACATACTACTAGATTTTTTCTGTTCAACTCAGTGGGTCGAACAGGAAAAAAAACCTGACAGGTCAGGTTGGAGCTGCTGTACTAACAACCCGATGTTAGTACAGCAATCTCACCTATTGAGCTATTGTGTTCTGATACAAGGATGGTCCCCCACTAGAACTTTCATTGGCTGAGATCACTGATCGGAAGCCAGTTGGCTGCAGGTTTTCCAGCATGCTCGTCCGACAGAAGCCGGTAGTTTGGCCAGTTTCTGTAGGAAAGGGTGCCGTACACAAGAGCCGAATGTCGGCCGGTTTCTATTTGGCAAATGGCCCGTGTGTCCTAGGCTTAAATCTTTCTGTTCCTCAAGAGTTGTCCCTCTTTTAGAACCAGATCCCTCTTCCGCTCTTCTCTCTTTTTGGTTTGATATTTCTAGGCCACTGTGAACAATTGTACCATTATACTACAGAAGTATAATATAACACTAAGACTTTCATCTTCTTTATTGCAATTTTTGTTTTGAAATAAGGAAAACCCTTCAGTTAAAAAAAAAACTCTTGTCGGTTTCATGGATAATGTTTTGTGAATTACTGTATTTCTTCATGGTCTTTGAAGCTGTGGGCATAGTAGGGGGTGTCTCCTTTACATATCTTATGCCAAATGGTATCGGTTTTCCTCATCTCAGAAAGTTGGGAGGTATGTAAAAAAAAAAAAAAATCAAACTTGAAACATGTCTTTTAACCACTTTACTACTAGAGGGTAGCCGTGCTGCGCAGGATCACATATATATATTTGATCCTGCACTTCCGAGTATCGGATGCGTGCGCCTCATTCCCACTGTGTAGAACCTGATGTCCGCCGGCATGCGCTGGTCGTTCCGTACATAGGCAGAACGTCCCTTATATAAAAGGGATTACACACACTCACTTGTAAATATGAATAAAAAGAGCTCTAGAATAATATCAATGCGACAGAAGGTAATAGGAATCCAACGCGTTTCGGCTCCAAAGCCGTCATCTGGCTTTGGAGCCGAAACGCGTTGGATTCCTATTACCTTCTGTCGCATTGATATTATTCTAGAGCTCTTTTTATTCATATTTACAAGTGAGCGTGTGTAATCCCTTTTATATAATTACATTTTTATAAACGGTATTACACGATTGTGGTCTCTTCTGTTTCCTACCATCCATGGTGAATGTCGGAGAGGCTTCTGTCATCCTGATTGGTGAGATTTGAGAGGATCTATCCAGAAGGAGGATTTTCCCATAGCCGTGTGTACCCACACTGTGACTACAGGAGCCGGAATGGAGACATTGCCTAGAGAATCTGCTTCTTGCGTTCAAACTACCAGAATCTGGTAAGCACACATCTTTTCTCAGTTAGAGGATATGCTGAACATCTTTCTATGTACCAGTCCTGGAAGTTAAGATATTGACTCTGTGCATTGGTTTGGAGGACTTTTACGCACTCAGAGGAATGTGCTCTATTTGTTTATAGTTTTCCTCTTTTGACATTTTTTCATCTTTGGCGCTGTATTTATGGAAAAAAGTCATTAGTACAGTGACAGTGCATATTTTTAGCACTGACCACCAGGGCAGAGACAAGGGGTGGGCGGGGGGTAGATTACCCTGGGCGCAATGGTTTATTGCAGGGATGGGGGCATCCTGACCCTAATCCTAAGGGAAGGGGGTGGGGTGCAGTTTGGCATCTTTGCGCACTGGATAACCTTGTGCCAGCACTGCTGATCACTGTATCAGGGCCCGTTCGCACCTAAGTGATTTGCGATCAGACTTGTGTCGCCCTAAGTTGCCTCAAATTCTATTGAAATGAATGGAGCCATCTTAATATGCGCTACTCAAGTCGCTCTGACTTTAAGGCGACTTCAGAAAAGGTTCCTGTACTATTTCAAGGTGACTTCTAGGCGATTTGAGCCCATAGAAGTCAATGGAAGTCGCTTCCAAGTCGGATCACCGTCTATGAAGAAGCGACTTTACTGTAAGAAGAAAATAATTCTTTTTAAGGCAATCCCCCTCCCTCTCTTCTCTGATTGGCCACATGCAAAGTCTCCTGGCATGGAGAGTCATGTTGAAGTCACCCAAAATCGCGCTGAAGTCGCATTTAAAGAGGAAGTAAAGCCTGATGGGGTTTACTTCCTCTATATAGCCCTGCAAAGTAGAAGCATAATGGGCTACTGTGCATTGCATAGTAGCCCATTATGTGTCATTTACCTGCAAGCGAAGCCTGCGATGTTCAGCAATATCCCCTGTGCAAGCACCGTCCATCTTCAGCCCCTCTTCCTTCCAGGGCCGCGACTCCGGCTCTGTGACTGGCCAGAGTCGTGTGACGCCACTCCCGCGCATGCATGCGGGGAGCTGCCAGTCACAGCACGATCACTGTGAAGAAACGGCACGGAGGCCATTTCACACACTGCGCATGTTCTGAATGACGTCGGCACAGCAAATACACTGCATATCTCCTGAACCGTGCAGGTTTGGGAGATATGCAGGGAATCTACAGGTAAGCCTTATTATAGATTTACCTGTAGGTTAAAGTGGTTGTTACGAGTTGGCAACCACTTTAAATCGCCTAGCAAAGTCGCCCCAAAGTCGGATTGCCTAGGTGTGAACGGGCCCTTAGTGTCACTGGTCCCCAAAAAAAGCGTCAAAAGTGTCAGTATCCAATCTGACCGCTGCTATATCGCAGTCCCGCTATATATTGCCGCCACTACTAGTAAAAAATAAATAAACAAACATTCCATATATATACAGTCAGGTCCATAAATATTGGGACATCGACACAATTCTAATCTTTTTGGCTCTATACACCACCACAATGGATTTGAAACGAAACGAACAAGATGTGCTTTAACTGCAGACTTTCAGCTTTCATTTGAGGGTATTTACATCCAAATCAGGTGAACGGAGTAGGAATTACAACAGTTTGTATATGTGCCTCCCACTTTTTAAGGGACCAAAAGTAATGGGACAATTGGCTGCTCAGCTGTTCCATGGCCAGGTGTGTGTTATTCCCTCATTATCCCATTAACAAGGAGCAGATAAAAGGTCCAGAGTTCATTTCAAGTGTGCTATTTGCATTTGGAATCTGTTGCTGTCAACTCTCAATATGAGATCCAAAAAGCTGTCACTATCAGTGAAGCAAGCCATCATTAGGCTGAAAAAAAACAAAACAAACCCATCATTAGGTGTGGCCAAATCAACTGTTTGCAACATCCTTAAAAAGAAAGAACGCACCGGTGAGCTCAGCAACACCAAAAGACACGGAAGACCATGGAAAACAACTGTGGTGGATGACCGAATAATTCTTTCCCTGGTGAAGAAAACACCCTTCACAACAGTTGGCCAGATCAAGAACACTCTCCAGGAGGTAGGTGTATGTGTGTCAAAGTCAACAATCAAGAGAAGACTTCACCAGAGTGAATACAGAGGGTTCACCACAAGATGTAAACTATTGGTGAGCCTCAAAAACAGGAAGGCCAGTTTAGAGTTTGCCGAACAACATCTAAAAAAGCCTTCACAGTTCTGGAACAACATCCTATGGACAGATGAGACCAAGATCAACTTGTACCAGAGTGATGGGAAGAGAAGAGCATGGAGAAGGAAAGGAACTGCTCATGATTAGTGTTGAGCGAACCCGGACTGTAACGTTCGGGTCCGTACCGAACTTTCGGGTGTCCGTGGCAAGGACCCGGACCCGGACATTTCAAAAATCGTTCGGATTCGGTCCGGGGTTCTGCTATTTTACTCCACGTGTTAAGAAGCTGCAGGGCAGCCAATCAACAAGCATTTCACTGGTTTGCCCTTAGAAGCCATCACAGCCATGCCTACTAATGGCATGGCTGTGATTGGCCAGTGCATCATGTGACCCAGCCTCTTTATAAGCTGGAGTCACAGTGCTACAGTCACATGCTCCTTGGGTTAGTGTAGGGAAAGGAAGCTGAAAGCTTGAGGGACAGATTTGAGACAATTTAAGACCTGATCCTGCATCCTGAGATAGATTACTTTACTACTGCTGTCTGTGCTGTTGCTCTGAGGACAGATAGCAGAAATTAGAGATTTTACATACCGCTGCTTTGAGATGCAGATCAAGCTCTGCATAGAACAACGATCGCTACGATCGTGCTCAACGATCAGATTGTTGGGGGAATTT
>BLSH010188236.1:2234438-2273093 GCA_018402905.1 Glandirana rugosa | reverse complement strand
TTCGGGCAATATTATCTGCTCATATTCAGCCAAATGCTTCAGAACTCATTGGACGGCGCTTCACAGTGCAGATGGACAATGACCCGAAGCATACTGCGAAAGCAACCAAAGAGTTTTTTTAAGGGAAAGAAGTGGAATGTTATGCAATGGCCAAGTCAATCACCTGACCTGAATCCGATTGAACATGCATTTCACTTGCTGAAGACAAAACTGAAGGGAAAATGCCCCAAGAACAAGCAGGAACTGAAGACAGTTGCAGTAGAGGCCTGGCAGAGCATCACCAGGGATGAAACCCAGCGTCTGGTGATGTCTATGCGTTCCAGACTTCAGGCTGTAATTGACTGCAAAGGATTTGCAACCAAGTATTAAAAAGTGAAAGTTTGATTTATGATTGTTAATCTGTCCCATTACTTTTGGTCACTTAAAAAGTGGGAGGCACATATAAAAACTGTTGTAATTCCTACACCGTTCACCTGGTTAGGATGTAAATCCCCTCAAATTAAAGCTGAAAGTCTACAGCACATCTTGTTTGTTTCATTTCAAATCCATTGTGGTGGTGTATAGAGCCAAAAAGATTAGAATTGTGTCGATGTCCCAATATTTATGGACCTAACTATATATATATACCATAGTTTGTAGACACTATAACTTTTGGACAAACCAATCAATATACACTTATTGGGGCTTTTTTTACCAAAGATATGTAGCAGGATACATATTGCCCTAAATTGATGAAGAAATTACATTTTTTACTTTTTTTATTGGGTGTATATTATAGCAGAAAGTAAAAAATATTGTTTTTTTTTCCAAATTGACAGTCAGTTTTTGTTTATAGCGCAAAAAATAAAAATCGCAGAGGGGATCAAATACCACCAAAAGAAAGCTCTATTTGTGGGAAAGAAAAAAACATAAATTTTCTTTGGGTACAAAGTCGCACGACTGCGCAATTGTCAGTCAAAATAACGCAGCACCGTATTGCAAAAAATGGCCTGGTCACGAAGGGGGGTAAACCTTCCGGAGATGAAGTGGTTAACACAAAATACAACATTGTGCAGAGTCAACCAAAGCATGAGAATCTGTGCAATTGTGTCCCAAGTAAAACTTAAAAGTAAATGCAAACAGCTCTTTTTTACATGAATGATTCTTAATAAGGGTGATGCTACGGTGGCTTTCTTTTAAATAAAGGTGGCACTTGGTGAATCAATGTGCCGTGCCTTTACCTGTATACGCTGTATATGTGTGTGTGTGAGTTCTAACAGTAGCTAAGGTACATAACATCATTTCATAACATTCCAGCTAGTGCCAGATCTATTGTACAAACGTATAGCCGTATAACAACCTCTCAAGTTCTCTCAAATCCACTTAAAGTCTTGAAGATTTTGTACAAACAGATAATATCAAGACTATGTCAGAGGATTCAAAGAGCTGAATCTACTGATCCCTATAAAAGCAAACATGTTGCAGCAATTCCGTGATAAAAAAAAAAAAATGCTTATTATGGGAGCAGAAAGGGGATAAGGTAACATAATAAGAGTTAGCAAGCTTGTCATTTATACAGTTCATATTATATAAAGGTAACTTGCTGCAGCATTGGTGGACAGAACAAGGTATCAATTTAGTAGCCAAACCTCTGTCCCAGCATTCTCTTTGCTATGCCTTTCCTACTGATCTGATATGTTAGCTTTTCTGTGGAGTATTATATATATCAGGAATCTAACAGGCATGGCCACACATTGATATGTAATGCTTTCTATATGTTGATACAGGAAAAGAAGTCATAGGCATATAAGGTGTAGGCAGTGGCGGCTGGTGCTCCATTTTTTGGGGGGGTGGCCGTAAACAACCCACCCCATTCGGTCAGTCGATCAATCAAACCCCCCCCCCGTTGCTTGGTCACTTGCCCAACAACCACCCTGTCACTTGGTCACTCGCCCAATACACACCCCGCCATCGCATGCCCGTCCACCCACCAGCCCTGCACTTACCCCATCCAGGTCGCGGGCAGCTTCGGCGGCTTCCCCCTGCGTCTCTTCCTCGGCGGAGTGTATTTCTCCCATGGTTGAGAAGTGGGATCTTTCATTCTATGGTTAGTGTAGGACCCACTGAAAATGGGGTACTTTGACGCAGTAGTGGGCTTAAGCACTGTATGGCCATATAGTGTGACTAAGGGGGAGATTTACTAAAACTGGAGCACTCAGAATCTGGTGCAGCTGAGCATGGGAGCCAATCAGCTTCTAACTTCAGCTTGTCCAATTACGCTTTGAGAAAAAAACCTGGAAACTTATTGGTTTCTATGCTGAGCTGCACCAGATTTTGCACTCTCTGGCTTTAGTAAATCAACCCCTAAATTCCAATATTTGCTTATTATGTTTATTAAATAGCCTTGTAGGTGCTTTAAATAGCCTTGTAGGGTTTTAAATGACATTTTTGTATGTGTGCGCTGTAGTATTTTGTTCTGTTTGTATAGCAGCACCATCTTTATTGTAATGCACAGTTAGGGCGTTCCCCCCCAAGTCTTTGTTTGTCTGTTATATGGGTCCTGACCAGACCCCTTGGAATGGAGCACCCCATCCTCCCCCACCATTACCTCTAATCAGTGTCCACCTGAGTTAGTGTATTTCTCCAATGGTTGAGAAGTGGGATCTTTCATTCTTTGAATAGTGTAGGACCTACTGAAAATGGGGTACTTTGAAGCAGTAGCGGGTTAAGCACTTTATGGCCATATGGTGTGACCAAATCCCCATATTTGCTTATTATGTTCAGGTGCTTTAAATATCCTTGTAGGATTTTAAATTACATTTTTTGCATGTGTGCGCTGTAATCTTTTGTTCCTACTCGGCGGCTTCCCCCTGTTCTGCTCCCGACCGGCCAATATGATCGCTTCTCCTCTTGGCCAATCTGGTCTTAGGACCCGCTGCCTGATTGGACGATAGGGGAAGCAGGAAGACAATAGCAAATATTAATTTTTGAAACTAACTAGAGTCTCAGGCTTTAATCACGTGCTTCAAAAAGGAAAAAACCCTATTGGCATCCATGCGTACAGCGCCCTGCATGGAGATTAGGGGCCGGGCACATGGATCACATTGCCCCAAATGGAGCGGTCGCCACTGGGTTTAGATCAAACAAATGGCCACTGCCCCCACCCTTAACAGGGCTTTGCAGGAAGGAGCACATGGAAGGGTGACACATGCCAAACAAAAACCAAATAAAATTTCCAGCTCAACTTACCGACCAGACTGCAACCAACCAAATTATCCTAACAGTATGCATTAAAAACAGAGGTGTAGTTTGCACACATTTGCAAATACATGCATAAGCTGCAGAACCACTTTAAGGCACGCTAGTATTATCTGCAGTCCTAATTTTGAGAGCCTCCACAGTAGAAACACATGCATTATAATGGATAGGCAGAGGGCAGGTGAGCCTGGAGGGAGCCCACCCCTCCTTACGGGGGCGCACTGGACACCCAGCATATAGCACAATGGCAGCAAAGGTGTGCAGCACTTCCCCTTACCAGTATTGCAACAGTACTAACAAATGGCCACTGCCCCCACTTATAACTGGCCTTTGCAGGAAAGAGCACATGGAAGGCCAAAGCATGTCAAACAAAACCAAAAAAGATTCCCAGCTCAACTTACCGACCAGCCTGCAACCAACCAAATTATCTTGTCTAACAGTATGTGTTAAAAACAGGGTTTTTGTTTGCAAACATACAGTATCTCACAAAAGTGAGTACACCCCTCACATTTTTGTAAATATTTTATTATCTTTTCACGTGACAACTGAAGAAATGACACTTTGCGACAATGTAGTAGTGAGTGTACAGCTTGTACAGCAGTGTAAATTTGCTGTCCCCTCAAAATAACTAAATAAACAGCCATTAATGTCTAAACCACTGGCAACAAAAGTGAGTACACCACTAAGTGAAAATGTCCAAATTGGCCCCAATTAGCCATTTTGCCTTCCCGGTGTCATGTGACTTGTTAGTGTTACAAGGTCTCCGGTGTGAATGGGAAGCAGGTGTGTTAAATTTGGTGTTATCGCTCTAACTCTCTCATACTGGTCACTGGAAGTTCAACATGGCACCTCATGGCAAAGAACACTCTGAGGATCTGAAAAAAAGAATTGTTGCTCTACATAAAGATGGCCTAGGCTATAAGAAGATTGCCAAGAACCTCAAACTGAGCTGCAGCACGGTGGCCAAGACCATATAGCGGTTTAACAGGACAGGTTCCACTCAGAACAGGCCTCGCCATGGCTGACCAAAGAAGTTGAGTGCAGGTGCTCAGCGTCATATCCAGAGGTTGTCTTTGGGAAATAGACATATGAGTGCTGCCAGCATTGCTGCAGAGGTTGAAGGGGTGGGGGGTCAGCCTGTCAGTGCTCAGACCATACACCGCACACTGCATCAAATTGGTCTGCATGGCTTTCGTCCCAGAAGGAGGCCTCTTCTAAAGATGTTGCACAAGAAAGCCTGCAAAACAGTTTGCTGAAGACAAGCAGACTAAGGACGTGGATTACTGGAACCATGTCCTGTGGTCTGATGAGACCAAAATAAACGTATTGTGAGGTGAGGAGTACAAAGACAAGTGTGTCTTGCCTACAGTCAAGCATGGTGGTGGAAGTTGGCTAGAAATTGGGTGAGAAAGAAATCAAATCGGCACCACATCCAAAAATAATGAAACAAGAACTGAAAAGGAGATAGGACTTTAAAGGTGCCAGTATACGAAGGATTGTATTCAAGTGTTAAAATTCAATACATTTTATTTAAACAAAGTCTTAAAATAGTTCATTAAAAATGTATGTCAATGAAGTCGATACTCATTGTCATCATACAACTGTACAGCCGCACATGCTTTACATGTTTCACCAGGATAGGCTCCTTCAGGAGACTAAAAGGTGCTGTATTTGGATGAGTACTATAGATAGAAAGAACATGATATATCAATAATATGTTCAAATAAGGAAATTAATAAATATGATCAGTACAATCATTTTATCACATTTTTATGAAGTTACAATTCATATAAATGACAAAATGGACCCACCGAAAATTCAGAGATATTCAAGACTTAGCAATGCAGAGACAAGTTTCAAACAGTTTCAAACCTTGAAGCCCATGAGGCAAAATGCGACCATAAAGGGGAATCTAGATTTATCCAAAATAATAATATATATAAATTAAATAAATAGGTGCATTTAATGAAGTGTATGTAGGGACATTTTCTTAGAAAATGTCATGTTGAAGTGCAAATTATTACCTGATATTATGTAAGGTGCTGTGTGGAACCGACCTGATCTCCCCCAATCGATGAGGTGTAGAGAACTGCCAAAATAGGCTATGGAAAATAATGATGGAAAATGTAGATCCCAAAAGAGTATATATAATATAATATTACCCTAAGGAAATGAGGAGTGGTAATACTCCAGTCCTAAAAATCAGAGGCTCACACCTGAGAGCCTCTAGGTATGGAGATACTTGTCACTCCAAAGAGGATTCCTGTATGCGAAAAAAGAAAGAAAAAAGGAAGGTGGTGGAAGTGTCATGGTCTGGGGCTGCATGAGTGCTGCCGGGACTGGGGAGCTACAGTTCATTGAGGGAATCATGAATGCCAACATGTACTGTGACATACTGAAGCAGAGCATGATCCCCACCCTTCAGAGACTGGGCCACAGAGCAGTATTCCAACCTGATAACGACCCCAAACACACCTCCAAGATGACCACTGCCTTGTTAAAGAAGCTGAGGGTAAAGGTGATGGATTGGCCAAGCATGTGTCCAGACCTAAACCCTATTGAGCATCTGTGGGGCATCCTCAAACAGAAGGTGGAGGAGCGCAAGGTCTCTAACATCCACCAGCTCGGTGATGTCGTCATGGAGGAGTGGAAGAGGACTCCAGTGGCAACCTGTGAAGCTCTGGTGAACTCCATGCCCAAGAGGGTTAAGACAGTGCTCGAAAATAAAGGTGGCCACACAGAATATTGACACTTTGGGCTCAATTTGGACATTTTTACTTAGGGGTGTACTCACTTTTGTTGCCAACGGTTTAGAAATGAATGGCTGTGTATTGAGTTATTTTGAGGGGACAGCAAATTTACACTGTTATACAAGCAGTACACTCAATACTTTACATTGTAGCAAAGTGTCATTTCTTCAGCGTTGCCACATGAAAATATATAATAAAATATTTACAAAAATGGGAGGGGTGTACTCATTTTTGTGAGATACTGTATAAGGTATAGATGCATTGGAAAAAATATAACTTTGCTGCATAAGGAAATTCTTCATAGGTCGGCCTTTACAATAATGAGATCATTACAATTATGAGGGCTATACCAAAAATAATGCAAAGTGGGCATAACTTCTTCATTAAAAGAGAAGTTTGGGATTTAAAAAAAACAAACAATTATACCCACCTAGCCACCTAGGTGAATAAAGCATCAATCTGATGCTGCATCTGTCCCCCACCAGCTCTAAGACCAAGAATTGAGTGATCAAGCACTGCTGATCGTTCAGTTCTTCCCCTCTGTCATTCACCGTCTCTCTGCTCCCCGTCCAGCGCTCACTGGAGTGCTCGGCTGTGGAGGGGGCAGGAGGGTCCGGCTCAGGCTCTCAGAGGATTCCAACATTAACAAATAAAATCTCCTGCGCTGTGCGATGGGCCTGGGTGTGAATAATTATGCTTCAGTTCAGATGTTACAGTATGGACAATGCACATCCCACTGCCTCAGTCAACTTGGGGGAGCCAGAGTGCTAGAACATGGAGAAAGAAATAGAATGCGCGTGGCCTGGTGCATTATCCTTGGTAAGATATTTATGAAATGACAGAAGTAGGTAGCGTACTCACATTTGATAAAATGATAAAAATCACATCATATCATTCCTCTTGGGATGTCCATATAATGATACCTGCATCCCATAGGGCTGACGGGTGTTGTGGCAGACTAACGTGTTTTCTTCTTCCTCAGAGCCTTATGAAAAAGTCTGGTATGTGTGTTATCCTGTGGTGTGCCAGGTGGGTGTTAAGACCATGAGGGAATAGTCCTTCTTTACCGGTTGCATTGGTCCTTCGCTAATCTCAGCACACCTGTAGTGATGAATGGCCGCTTATCCGCTTACATCTAGAGATATCCAGATGCGATCTGTGATGGACGGGTGGTATAGTCCTGTGGGTGAGCTGTATAGGGGGATGTCTCTGGAGGATGATATGTATCGTGCCCCAGAACCTCACCGTGATCCAAGCCTTGGCTGACACCGCAGATAAAGGAGTCGCTGTCACTGTGTGTGTGTAAATCCAATGAAGTGGATACTTGCTGAGAGGCTGAGCCAGGTGCCAGTTCAGGCATCTGGGTGGATCCAGACCTCATGGTCGGGATCTTTCCCAAGAATACAGCAGCTCTGTGATGTCAGCTGACAGCGGACTTCAGCCCACTGTAGGCTGATAATAAGTCATAGGAGTGCAGAAGAAACTGCACACCTGTGATCCACAGGAGAAGTACAGCCAAAATGGCTTTGGCCACACTTCACCTTAAACTTACATAGGTTGTTCACATTTCACATGATGGTAGAGTAACTCTTTGTCTATAGTAACTTTTCTTCATTGCAGTTTATTTATTTTAGGCACTTATATAGGGCTGCCAATTTACACAGCATTTTACATATATATTGGACATTCATATCAGTCCCTGCCCTCAATGAGCTTACAATCTATGGTCCCAATTGCACATTCATACATACACATAATAGGGCCAACTTAGACAGGAGCCAATTAACCTACCAGCATGTCTTTGGAGTGTGGGAGGAAACCAGAGTACCTGGAGAAAACCCATGCAAGCACAGGGGGAACATGCAAACTCCAGGCAGGTAGTGCCATGGTTGGGATTCGACCCGACGAGCCCAGAGCTGTTAGGAAGTGCTAACCACTTAACCACTGTTCTTGATGAAGGAGGGGTGCAGGCTGTCCAACATCCATAGATACATAGAAACATAGAAAAGTGACGGCAGAAAAAACGGAGTAGTACATTGAGTCTGCTCATTTTTTTTTTGTTAACTTTTTTTGTCTGAGTATAGAGCTATGTTTGTCCCAACCATGTTTGAAGCCATTTACTGTTGACTGTCTCAATACCTCTGGAAGTTTATTCCAAGCATCAAATACCCTTTCAGTAAAATAATAGTTTCTAGAATTAGTTTTGAACTTTTCTCCAGTTAGTTTGAGGTCATGTCCCCGTGTTCTTGATTTCGATTTTATATTGAAAAAACTGCCCTCCTTATAAAAACATGGATGGGCGAGACTGGGGTGGAGGAACTTGACTGGCCTGCGCCTCAACCCGATAGAACACCTTTGGGATGAAATAGAGTGGAGACTGCAAGCCAGGCCTTCTCATCCTACATCAGTGCCTGACCTCACAAATGCGCTTCTGGAAGAAAGGTCAAACATTCCCATAGACACACTGCCAAGCCTTGTGGACAGCCTTCCCAGAAGAGTGGAAGCTGTTATAGCTGCAAAGGGTGGGCCAACTCAATTTTGAACCCTACGGACTAAGACTGGGATGCAATTACAATTCATGAGCGTGTAAACGCAGCCCTCCCATTACTTTTGATAATATAGTGTATCTGCACTGTGGTTTCCAGTTCTGCACACCTGCTGAGGCTATTACGAGCCCAACTTAAAGCCTAACTCAAAGCCCAACTTAAAAGTCACTCAAAACAAACACAGCAGTTGGACACACTGAGCTGTTAACCCTTGCACTGTGGAGCATGTGGGCAATTGCAAGGGTAGTTTTTTTGTAACTCCTTGAGTTGGGCTTTATCCTCAATTGGCTGATGGGAGACGCCTGCTGGTGAATACTGGGATTGCACATTCCTGCTTATGAACTACAGTGTCACTAGGTGCTCCGGCTAGCTGCACGTTCCTACAGAGAGACATTGTTAACAATGCCCTTACCATGCTCTAGCATGGTCACCAGTGTTCAACTGGATTCTGCCCAGCACTGAGGCAGCTAGAATCCTTCACCCATTTTGTTCTGGAAGTAAAGGGACAGTGCAAGGTTACACAGAGGTGACTCCTCAGCTGTATCTATATTTATATATTTATGTGCACCTGCAAAGACTGTTTGCCTATTTTAAAGCTGTAAGAGGTCAAATGCCATCAAATATTGGAAGATTTGATAGGTGTCATAGTATGTGTCCCTGCTTCTATGTGTTGTGCTTCTCTAAGCTTCTGTCAGTCATTATGACTAATGGACTGGATGGTACAGACCCTATGGGATACTATTGTTATAGATTAAGGAAAAGGTAATGGCTACTTTGTAATACTGAAATGTCTGGTTGCTGCTTCCACTAATTGTGTATCACACAAGACAAGTGACAATAATTGGAGGGTGTGGATGTGCTACCAATAAATAATATTAGTTAATAGATATGTGCATATATGAGATGTGCAAGGTGATGCTACCAATTCACAAATAAGTTCATAAATAATTCATAATTAAAAAGTATGTATAAAAAATAAAAAATTGTTAGTAACTAAATAAACAATACGTATCACACATTATAAGTTGATAATCTTGCTAGATATTGCACCTCGTGGTGAACATAAAATGCTGAGTGCTAGGTGCACATGATGTGTATAAAGTTATTTTTCATAGACAATATGTGACTCCAAAGAAATATATAGGGTTGTGAATAGTCCAGTGTATATAAGAACCAACAGTCCACTTGGAATCATGCCAATCAAGACTTCAATCACTGTGATTCTTCTTTTATTGAAACCTCCACAATCCTCCCCAAAACTGTGCAATATAACCAAATAAAGTGCAACGAGCTCCCTCCACCAGGTGAATTGGACGCTCACCTTAATAAGCGACCCCCACTCGGGTCTATTCACATTATACTGTAGATGTTAATTCCTTCACTTTCCTGAATGAATGTAACTCATTTAGAAGAAATTCTTTTCAAAGTGCTGACCACACAAGAACTGATTAAATATTCATCGCAATATGTAAACACCACTTTGTGCGGGAAACTTCTATAGACCAGGATTAATAATAATAATCTTCCGCAGCTCCCAGGCAAGCATGTAAGAAAAAAGCTTTCGTAGTACTGTATGTTCAGCAACATATGAAAAAACCCATGCTACCCCTTGAAAAATTACTCACATTTTATTTAAAAGATATCAGCATTAAAACAAATAAAAACAACATCTCACGTCAGGATGCAGGATACCACCCCCAGGCTATGCCTCTACATGTTACCCCACCTGCCGTTGTGGCTTCTTCTGGAGATTCATTCCTTGCCAGGCTGCTTTCTTGTTTTCTCACCACTCTATAAAATGTTAAGATGCAAACTTGTGCTGTCAATATCAGGTGTAAAAATAGTAAAATGTACACAGGTTGGCTGTTTACAATAGGTGCCTAATTTGTCAGGATGTCAAAAGTGAAGGGACTGCTAATTTCTGGACCCTCTTGGAGCCACAAAGTCAATTGGAATACTAATACATTTTTATATTTAAAGAAAATGAATAATGGTGGAACATATTGGAGACTTCTCCTTCTAGGAATGCTAGTTGCTTGACTATCAACTGATTCATTGGCTACAATATATTTCCGCATCAATGACCCAAAATAGTTATGAACATCAGGGGTGCTGACTTCACCTGGTCCATACAAGGTTAGGACCTCCATTTCTTTTTTCATTGCTGTCTTTTTACCCAATGGGGGAAGACAATTTTTTCTGCTCCATAATCAACAAAGTAGCAGAGCACACAGGGTATGGAACTTCTGTCTGGATATTATTGTGACCTATTTACCCAAAGGGAAAGGTATCTCCACAATTCCTGTTCCTAGAGCAGGAAGTAAAGGCTTAGTGAACAGGAATTAGAATCTCTGTCTTGCGTTATCCCCACTGGAAATATCACCTCTCAATTCCTGCACCCATGACACACCGCATCTTACCAGGGCAGATAGTGAAGAGAAATCACATTGTGGCTTAAAGTAGTACTAAAGCCTTATATTTTTTACTGTAATTATATTTGTATGCACAGGTTGGGCAAAGGACAATATGTGCCTACTTAAAAAGAAGTCTATAAACACTTTTGATTTCTTGTCTTCTCAACCACAGTCTCTGGTTTCCCATGTACCACTTGGCTGGGCTTCCGGTTGGGGGCACTCATCACATTATAGAAAGTCCTCCTGATCCCTCTCCTTGGTTCTACATGTCCCATGGCTCCAAGCGACACCAAGGCCACGGTGCATAGATGCCTGTGCAAGTTGTCATAATGTCGCAGTCCCAAACAGCAGCAAAGCCACCCGATGGGCAGGAACTTTTGACCCTCTTAGCTGAGAGGAACATCTTTTGGAGAGGATGGAGCAGCATGCAAGGTACGTTTTAAGGTTAGCTGCTTTAATTGACATTAAAATGCTAGTGTTTAATAACACTTTAAAGAGATGTGAAGAGGTTGCGCCCTCAAAATGTGCACGTTATGATGCTATTCTGAGGCTGTGCCTATGTTGGAAATTCAGGTTTGGAGGATCAGACATCCAAGCCTGCTGGTTGGAGACAAATTGGTTTTATTATATGCAGGTGTATCCAGTTTTTTTTTTTTTTGATGAGTACTTAACTTCTATGTAATAAAGTTATATTGAGGATTTTACTCTACACCGGTGTGGTATTTGTTTGTCCAATTTTTAGTATTTGCCAAGGATTTTCCTTGAGGGAGCTACAAAACAGTGGATCCTATGCCATATTTGGTTGCCTTGTGAGAGACACTCTCTTATTGTACATTATCCTTTCCTTATCTTTGGTATCCTTTGTTCAATTGAGCACAGTCTGTTTTTGGTTGTTTTTACACAAAGGCTCGGTTCACACTTCCATGACCTGAAAGTCACGTGACTTACAGTGCGACTTTGCCAGGCAACTTCGGCATGACTTGAGTGCAACTTGGGTGCAATTTTGGCGTGACCTGGCGCGACTTCGGTGCGACTTAGAAGCAACTACAGGGAATGCCTGTGTAATCTTCCTGTAATTTTGGATCCAAATCACATCAGTCAAGATGAGGATCCGACTTGGAGGCCACTTCCATTAAAGTCTATGGGCACAAGTCGGATACAAGTCACCTTGAAGTAGTACAGGAACCTTTTCTAAAGTTGGAGCGACTTCAGTAGTATTAAAAACTAAACTTATTTTTTTTTTTTTGCTTGTGTTTGACTTACATTTTTCACCTTGGCCAAGGTCTCAAAGAAAGGCTTATCATACCCAAAAGAGACCACTTTGACTTGCCAGCTGTAAAAGAAAATCCTCATTCCCGTCTAAATAAACATACGCACATTTTTATTTTCCTGTACATAAAGAATGTGTATTCTCCAGTTGTGTGTATTCTACAGACTTGCTAGACCTGTGCAGAGTCAGATGTCAATTTTGCTTCCCTTAATCCAACCATTCATGCCCCATAATGCAGGGATTACCGAGGCTGTACAACTGGAGAGGAGAGGTGCAGGGAAAGGAAGAATTTACTAACTCTGATTGTTTTACAGTTGGAAGTGGACTTATCACTGTTAGAATTACCATGTGTTAAGGGCAGTCTGATTCTGTTTATTCTGCCACATAACTTGCTTTTCTTACCACTTAGTTATAGCAGCAGTTAATCTATTGACCAATGGCTTAACCAGCAGGTGGTCCTAAAACCCATAGGCCAGTTCCAACAAGGCTGCCGAAATTCCACAGGCTGCTTTGTTACCTGGGCCGAAGTAGAGAAACTAGTTGTTTAGAAAATGTTTCTCCTCCCACAAAACACCTTCTGTATTAAGAGCCTTTTGTTAGGCTAAATCTGAAGAGAAGGATTAGGAGGGATAGTCTGTCACACAAATTGTTTCTCCTAGACATATAATGCATCTTACATTTAAAAGTTTACAAGCTAACCTAATGAAATGATCATTCACCAAAACAATACGGGAATGGAGGGTAAAGACAACGAGCAGCAAACACAAACCATCTACCACTGGGTACTGTCAACAAAAAAAATAAAAAAAATTACATTTTATATAATTGTCATAAATTAGGAGTCACTTATTTTGTCTTGGACAAACAATGTGTAATATTCTTAACAAACTAATAACATTTTGCATGTTTTTTTTTTTTTTCTTATTTTGTTTTTCTGTTTCCTCTTTTTTTAATTTTTTTTATTTTACTTATTTCTTTTTATTTTTGTCATCTGTGTACTGTAACCACTCAGGCAAGGCATACAGGCAGGTGGTGGAGACATTTAGGAAGTGGTCTTTTGTGGAAACAGAAGGTAAATCTTTCAAACTATTGCTACCCAGGCACCTGTCCCTAATAGGCAAGCTGACCACCCAGAAGAAGCCGACTGCCTGGAATAATCCACAGGGGAGCGGGGAGGCAAAGTTCCGGACGCCCCTGGCAAGCATGGCTTTTTAAAAGGATTCATGAAGAGAATGACAATTATGGTTTTGAAATGTGATCTGTCCTAAAATTTAAAGGCACAGCAATTGAAAACCTTTGCAAGGGGTCTGCTCATTGTACGCCACAAGAAAGGGATAAAAGTGATATGTCATGATACAGCTGACAATTTATATTCCATATTTTTAGGTCTCATTTTAATAAAGGTTAATTAGATAGGGTAAAAAAAAGTCTGGATTTTGTTCTTTACAATCCAGTTTTTTTATTTTTTTCCCAAGAAAATAGGAAAACCCTGATTTGAAGAATATAAAACTTTAGGCAAAACAAGCCATACCGATAATTGTAGCTAGTGTGGCAGTTAAAAATATGATAATTGAAAGTCCCAACCAAGGATGAAGTCATTGAATGAGTGTAACTCTATATGTCAATATTCACAGTTTTAGCGCACAAGCCCATTGTAAACCCGACATCTTAACCCTTCATGCCAACGTAACACAAATATGCGGCTCCCTTAGACTGGGTTTTTTTTCATGGGGACGCATATTTGCGTATTTCCCTTTGTGCTGGGAGCATGCCGTAAGGTGCGCTCCCAGCACAGAGACCAGGGTCTCACCATGAACCCCAGGCCCTGTACTAACGATTGATTGGCTATCACGGTGATCAGTCACTGTGAAGCCCGACCCCATGTTTTCTTTCTCTGTGAATGGAGGAAAGAGATATATAATCTCTCTCTCCATGCAGAGAAAAAAAAACCTTAAGGACAGAGTCTAGTGTAACTCACCTTTATATGTTCCAGTACCATCCTCCTTTGCGGATATTAGCATTGAGTCACATGACATCTCATAGCCCCAAAGCCGAAGCTTGAAAAAATCTGACATGTTTTAGGTAAAGTTGATCCAGGGAAAATCCAATTGCCTCTTGGGGGATAAGGAAGGAATATTTTCCCCCACTATAGCAAATATTCTATTCTTTGCTGGGGCTTTTTGCCTTCCGCTGGATCGACTGTGGGGGAAAAATTGAGTATATGGGATTGTATGGTTATATATAATTATGTAACTATGTACCTGTTAGAGGCCAGGATATTGAGAGGTCATCCCTTACACCCCCTGTCCAGTCATTCTCCTGGGGTTGGCAATATGGTATAATTGGACAATAAGTGGCACGGGTGCCTGTAGTAAATCCTGACCAGATGAAGATCTGGGTGATGTGGGAGTACTGGAAGTCGTGCAGAATGTGTATGCAGAAGACAGAACCGTGGTCAGACAAGCAGAAGCTGGCAACAACTGGGCAGTGGAGGTGCAGATATAGCAGAAAGAGTAGGAATGGAAGCCAGGCAGAGATCAATATCACATGGGCAGGAAACAATACCAAATCAGCAGATGGGAGATGTAGTCAGATCACAGGCCAGGGGTCAATAATAAAAGGATCAAGCTCAGGCAGAGTCTGAGGGCTA
Organism: Glandirana rugosa; assembly: GCA_018402905.1. Taxonomy (NCBI): domain Eukaryota; kingdom Metazoa; phylum Chordata; class Amphibia; order Anura; family Ranidae; genus Glandirana; species Glandirana rugosa. The sequence goes on along the minus strand of BLSH010188236.1, from coordinate 2,258,226 downwards.
ACCGGGTCAAGCACAGATGAAGCAGAAAGCGGTTCTGGTCACATCAGCTGATCGCCATTTAGCAATTACCTTGAGCTCTGTCGTGCTTTAAGTCAGTGTTTCTCAACCTTTTTTTCAGGTAAGGCACCCTTTAAAATTACCGACAATCTTGAGGTACCCTCCAAAATTATGGACAGTCAGTCTTGAGGCACCCCATTCTAAATTATAAAAACAATTCCAATAGTTTTACTTAATGCAGCAACATCAATACATATAGGACACCCAGCGCTAGAGGTGATTTATTGCATCAAAGCAAACACCTTCACCTGGGTTTTTCTCCATCACTTAGCTAATGAGATCCCAAAGCTGATAAAGAGAGGCAGGGGAGGGTCAAACAACGATGATATGCAAACAATTGACATCCTCCTTATCAACTGATGATGTCGTTGGTCATTAGGAGGTTGGCAATTAGAAGGTTGTAATGGTGTACAATGAAAACCTGTGGCTTTGTGTAACTAAAAGGTTTCATTCAACCGCCAGCTTGTATACAATTTTGGGGCATTTTTTAGGCATTTTGCCAAGGCACCCCAAGGCACCCTAGTTGAAAAAAGTTGCTTTAAATGGGCCACTGAGTGCCAAAGTCCATGGTGGACATGCACACTAGTTCACATTAATGCTTACGTGCGAATGTGTGCATGGCCATGATTCTGTGCATGGTGCAGTGGCGGCTAGCTATTTTGGGGGGGCGGCAAACAAACCCCCCCTTACTCCGCCTGGCCAGTCAGCTCTCAGGACCTCCTTCCTGATTGGCTGGAAGGAAGAATCAGGAAGACAATAGCAAATATTAATTTGCTATTGTCACAAAACTGGGTGGGCTCAGGGCGCTATGCCCTGTGCCCCAAGCCCACCCTTTTTTGAAGCCACTTAGAGCCTCAGACTCTAATCATGTGCTTAAAAAAAAAACCCATTGAAATCCATGCGTCCGGTGCCTTGCGGGTAGATTAGGGGCCAGGCGCATGTATTGAGTGGGGCGGCGCCCCTGCGCCCCTTATGGATGGGCTGCCACTAGCACTGATAGTTCCGTGTGCATGTGCAAATCAATCTTTGGACACAACCCCATACTCAATATATCTGACAGCTTCCTTCAACAATCGCTGTGTTTGCAGGTAACTATATAACGTCTACTGTGTATCACTGCTCTGATCAATGTCTGAATGATAAAGTATCTCCACTCTAGGCCAACAGCACAACATATCTTAATAGTACTGGCCAAGGGGGCGAATGCCCACCAGTCCTTTACACCAAAGTAACTGGAATTTTGTTACTGGTAGAGTCTGTTAGATTTTCCTGTTTTCTATATATTATACAACGCCTTTCACTCTAATGTTCTATACTAAGTAAATAAAAGTACATTATTATGCATTACACTGTAAAGTGATATTTTAAACGATTGATGGATAATATGAATACATATTAGGCTTATATTGTAATATGTTAAAATATTAGGTCTGCTGATAATAATACAGTCCAATGTCTCAGCCATTTCTCTACTTGTGCATTACAAATATTTTAGCATTAACATAATGACTAGGGCAATCACTTTACCAGCAAAGCAATGGCATTCTCCTAATGTACAGTTTTCTAGAATGAGGGAGAAATGGAAATGATTTTCTTTGTATGAAAACAGTCATTTGTGTAAATGGATCAATTTGGTTTATAGGAAACTTGCTTAGAATTTACCTTATACTTCATTCAGGGTTCTGCGTGTGCTCAAGTGATCTTAAAGGGAAAACTTTGGTATTTTTTTTAAAAATGTGCATATGATCAGCTTAAACAACATTATAATACCAGTGTGCAGTAATTCTTGGAAAAAAGAATTAAGTTTGTAATTTGTATGCACATAACAATAGCTTAAAGTAGAATTCCAGGATAAACCTAACCTTAAAAATGCTCCCTCCCCCTTCTAACGCCCATGGTCACTAATCTGTGTAAGAAAGATGAACTGTATTTACTTGCCTATTTTTTGGCCGATCAAGTCCGGTCACGTGATCCCCTGTGCCAGCCAGCACTAGCTGCAGGGGAGAGGAGAGAGTGCTCAGCAACGGCTGGAACATCTCCCCTGCAGCAGTTGTTAGCTGACACAGGGGAGCCAGATCACTTGACCAGACTGGAACGGACTGAAAATAGGTAAGTATACACATTTTTCTTACACAGGCTAGCTAACATAGGTCTTAAAGTGTTACTAAACCCTGGACCCTGAATTCACTATATCTGGTTTCCCACAGTATACAGGTCACGAAAATGCAATTATTTTAGTAAATATAAACTGCTAAATACATTTTCTTATCAGCAGCATATAGCAGTCTTGTGACTTCTAGCCAAGCACTGGTTAAAGTTTATAGGGGGAGTTTTCATTCTCTTCTGGTTGTTCTATTAGACTGCATGACCCCCAACCCTCTGTCCAGACAGTGCTGATTGGCCCTGTGCTGATCACATGCACTCTCCCCCCATAAAAAAGAAAAAAAAATCTCTCTAGCAATACAATCCAAACTGAGCATGTGCAGCGTGCCTCCCAGGGCTCTGTGCTATCAGCAGATGGATTGGGGACAGTAAATGAAGAGGAAGTTTAGCGAAGACAGGATCAAACAGCCTTTTTACACAATAACCCCGGAATAACCCCTTAACAAGCATGCTTTCCTGCATATACAGACTGATTTTACTGTTGTGAGTTTAGTGACACTTTAAGAGGAATGGGAGGAGAGTTTTTAAGATTAGTTAGATTTAGGCTGGAATTCTAACCTTTGTATTACATGTTTATTATTTTTTAGATTTTACTATGCAAATCTACTTTTTTGTATTACGTTATTAATTCGCTTATAGAGTCCCAAAACCATGGGGCTCAGTAAGCATTTGACAAAATGTGTAAGTATGTACAAAATACATACACAATATGGAATACTTACCTCTCAGTTTGCCTTTGGCTTGCACTCTTGTTCTCTCTCTTCTCCACCATTTCTTCTGCAGCCACCATCTTCCTTCACTGGAGATATTACCCCAGCACTCAGCCCCATACCTGGAATCTTACAAATGCTGTGAGTGTACGCTGCACTGCTCCACTCTGGTCGCGTAATCTATTTACATTGCAAGCATTTTATTTTTTGTTCTTAAGAAAAAGCTGTATGTTCTACTATGTCCCTGGAATACTGATTTCTGAATAGGAATATTTATGGTAAATATAATCAGCTGATTCACGTGCAGTGTTCTAATGAGGAAAGTGACAGCATCTGCATCCATTTAGAAGTAATTAACTCTTAGGGCCGGTTCACACTTGCGCAGCGCGAAGCGGCGCTCGAGGCGATCTCAACGCGGCTTGCGAGGAGACTTCTATCATAGAAGTCAATGCAAGCCGCCTGAGATCGCCCTGAAAATAGTGCAGGGACCATTTTTCTAAGGCGGAGCGAAGCGATTCGCTCCTATTAGAACGGTTCCATTTGCACAGCATTGAGGCGAATTGTCAGGCGACTCAAGTCGCATCGCGCTGCGTTAGTGTGAACCGGCCCTAAGGGAGTATCTCACCAAAAAAGTAATTCCTTTTGCCAGAGCATGCTTCAAATTCTACTTGTATCTTAGTGCAGACTTCTGGGAAAATCAATGAGCCAATCACACAAGCAGGGAAATATATTTCTGGGGAGAAGAGACAGAAGGTCTCCTGGTTGCCATATTGTATTGATTTTTGCAGGCAAAACAAAATGCTATTAAAATAGGGAAGACTCCATAAGATGAATGCATCTTATTGCCCAGCGTGCTGGAGATGTGGCCAAACTCAGAGTGATTTCACACATTTGTTTTGGGCCTGTCCCCACATCGTTGAGTTCTGGAAGGATGTGACCCATCATGCATATTGGGCCTAGTGGATAATCCCATCCCTGCCAGGGCAGGAAAGACTTTGGTCAGTCTTCTTCTTTTCTATGCCAGGAAGGCCATTGCTCTGCATTGGAAAAAGCCCCACCCCCTCCACTTCGTTTTGGACGCAACTAAGATATAATAATATTCCACTTTACAAAGACACTTATACTAATCGTGACTGCCCAATCAAATATGACAAAGTGTGGCCCAAGTGGTTGACAGATCCTTCTACTGCCTCCTCCTGATACGGTACGGTCATGGTTCTGATGCCCAGGAGATGTTCAAAGTTATTAGAGCCTCCTTTTGGGTTTTGCTTTTTGTTTCCCTTCTTGGTTATCACCTTAGGATGATCTTAATGCTCCTCCTTTTAATGCCATCTCCTTTGTCATATGATTCTCAACAAGAAGTTGCACCAGTATTATCTTAATGTTACTCATGCAAATGTTTAATCTATGCCATTACCATACAACCCCGCGTGGGTTACACATCAAAGATTTTGTGTTTTTTCTTGTTTGTTCTACTGTCAGTACCAGTGACGGCCACTCATAAGGGGTACAGGGGCGCCACCCCCCTAATATATGCGCTCGGCACCTAATCTCCATGCAGGGCTCCGAACTCATGGACTTCAATGGGGGTTTTTTTCTTTGAAGCACGTGACTAGAGCCTGAGGCTCTAATTGGCTTAAAAAAGGGTGGGCTTGGGGCGCAGAGCATGGTGTCCTAAGCGGTGTCCTTGTGTGACATTGGCAAATTAATATTCGGTAATGACTTCCTGCTTCCCCTTGGGTCTCAGGAAGCGGGTCCTCAGAAAGCGTGGAGAAGCGACCTCTGGGACTTGAGAGGAGATGCAGGGGGGAAGCCGCCAAAGCCGCGACCTGGATGGGGTAAGTGCGATCGAGTGCCGGGGGAGTGAAGGGGCCAGGTTTGTTTGCTGTCCCCCCATAAAAATTGAGCACCAGCCGCCACTGGTTGGTACTTGTAAAATTCAATAAAAAGATTTTCAAAAAAAAAGGGGGAAGAATTTTTTGCAAGAAAAGACATATAGAGGGGCATTTACTAAAACGGGAGCACTCAGAATCTGGTGCAGCTGTGCATGGTAGCCAATCAGCTTCTAACTTAAGCTTGTTCAATTAAGCTTTGACAATAAAACTGGAAGCTGATTGATTTCTAGGCAGAGGTGCACCACATTTTGCACGCACCAGTTTCAGTTAAGCTTCGTACACACGGGACGACGATCGTACGTACGATCGTCGCAAATCGTATGTTGCATAATGTAACTTGCATACTGACTGCACTACACGATCGTACGACCACAGAAAGAACGTTCAGGTGCATGTAATTAGCATCCGGCCGTTCCTGACTTTGGAGCATGCGTGTTTTGCACAATACAACTTGTTGTACCAACTGCTCTGTACACACGATACAACGGTCGTATGAGCGCTTGTTGGTACGACCAAGTTTTCTAGTCTGCTCATACAACTCCCTTGTACGACCGTCGTAAATTTGACTGTTCTAATCGCGCATACGAATGATCGATATCGCATACAACGGTCATTAGTACGACCTGTTGTATACGATCATCGTCCCGTGTGTACGAGGCTTTAATCTCCAGCATAAAGTCTACTTTACTCGAAAAGAAAATGTACTTTAACCCCCCTGGCGGTATTGCCGAGTGTGGCTCGGGGTGAATTTTCTGTACCAAGAGCGGTAACCCTGAGCCACACTCGGGGTTGCTTTGCTGGATCCAGGCAGCGTTACTTACCTTGTCCCCTGGATCCAGCGATGTCCCCCCGCTGTGTCAGCGCGCTGTCTTCCGCCCGATTCACTGTGTGATGCCGGGCTCTGTTCCCCACGAGGGCCGCGTCGCACAGGGGCGGAGACTGGTGGCAAATTCAAAAAGTGAAACACACAGTAAACATACAGTACACTGTAATCTGTAAGATCACATTACTGTATGAAATCATTTCACATCCCCTTTGTCCCTAGTGCTTTGCCCAGTGCCCTGCTTGCACTTTTATATTATAAATGTCATTCTTTCTGCCTGGAAACTTGAGAATGTCCATGGCAACCAAAAAGTGTCCCTTTACATCAAAAGTGTTTTTGATCAGCTAGAAAACAGCGATAGTAAATAAGAATCATTTGCAGAATTGAGTGATACTGATTTGTGGGGAAATTTATCATCAGAAACTGAAAGTGACGACAGCGACAATTCTGCAACTGAGCAAATTTCAGTGTTTTTGATTTGATTACATTATTGAATACATTTTATTATTATTATGTTATTATTTTTGATAATTATTTATAGTTATTTAATATATTATAATTTATGATTTAGTGTTTCAAATTTTATCATACCCGGGATGTCTACTAGACTCTTGTTTGGACAGATTTAAGTGAGTTATTCCTAAGAATTACAGGCCTACAATATAAAAGGCCAAATTTCTATGCAAAACAATGTACCACTTTTAGACGCAAAAATCGGACATAATCATACCGCCAGGGAGGTTAATTCTGCAGTACAATGCTCTCTTCCAACCTATGAAGCCCTTTATTTTTCCTTGCACTGTACACCAAGTCTTCGCGGTCTCTCCAGCTCTTCTTCAGCATCCACCATCTTTCTTCTTCAGTCATTGGGCAGCCACTGATAATGCATATACAGTGGACCTCTATTATCCCAGAACCCAGCTCCAGCCTCGAGATGCTGAGTGTATATTGCACTGCATATGCATCACAAGCAAAACAAAATCCTATTAAAAGGGAAAGACATTTTTTTTTGGCAGGAGAGACATACTAAGTCTTCTTTACCAAAAAAAAAAAAAAAAAGCTACCTACTTTAATTCCACTTTAAGCACAATGCCGTTGTCCAACCTATAAATCAACCCACTTCATCCCTCCACTTTATGCCAAGTCTTTGCTCGGCTTTCCATTTTATATTATGTTGCCACGTTCATCTAGCATACTTCTCACTGTACACGTTAATTTTTTAGTTTACTACAAGATGTTTCTAAGGTCGTACAGTGCAATCTTGAGCCAACAAAAGCAGAGAATTAGCCCTGCACCTAGCTAAACAACAGGAAGGGTGGCTGGCCTAATCCGCAATGGCTGGCAGATGTGATGCTTGAGAAATAATGAACCTTTTCCACCTGAACAGGATGCTGCTCCATTGTCTGTCTGTCTATACATAACATGTGTGGTCTCCACACATTGGCCGCATCAAGTTCCCTTGAGCCACACAGATCTCCTGGCTGGAGGAACTGTTGTCTCTATACGCCTCTACCCCTTCAATTCACCTAATGGAGGGGCCGAGAAGTCTCTCATTTTGTTATAAGAAGCCATTATGGGACACAGAGATCATTCTTAAATGTGCTCTTTACACAATGATTATTCATTACCACATACAGCAACAGCGCCATACACAGGCACATTGTGAGAACTGCAACCATAAACAACAATTGGCAATCATTGAAGAACACCAGCTCATCTGCATATATGTTTCTCGGAAGATCCAAAAAATGTTTTTAAAGCCACTCAATTTTTATCTGAAGCTTCTTATATTGTTACTGCAGACAAACTGAATGTTGAGATCAGACTGATACAGTTGGTGACTTACTCTGAGAGGGTGGAAACGGGTGTACACAGGTGGGCATTTAAAGTATATACTGTATAAACCCAATCACTAAATTCTCATAAAAACTTTCATATGTCTTTCAAATGCTAATTTAATATTTCAAAATGCACAGCTTTTATTGAAATAAAATCTGGTGATCCTGCCATGAAGGGCTTTGTTCAGATACTTCCTGTTATAGTGAAGTGCCCTGTCCTTGCATCCAAGCAGTGCTTATGCATTGTAACCCTGTCACACAAGCTTCTGATTGAGAATATAAGGCTGCATTCACACATGGGCGTTTTGAATTGTGATGATTCTGCCTGTGATTTTAAAACAGACAGGTGTGAATGACGAAGCGCACATTGCACATTTCAGATGCCATTGATTTGAATGGCACCTAAAAATTCAGTGTGGTTCTGTCTTTCTGTCATGCGATAATTTGCGCTGCAATCATGGCAAACCGCATAGTGTGAAGCATGTCACCCAAAAGAAGTTTAGGAGCTTCTTTTGGGCAACATGCTTCACGCGATGCGGTGTGCAGCTCGATTTATCGCGCAAAAATCGCAGCAGAACCGCACCGCGTTTTTAGATGCCATTCAAATGAATGGCATCTGAAATGTGCATTCTTTGATTTGTCATTCACACCTGGCTGTTTTGAAATCACAGGCAGAATTGGGCAAAAGGCCCAGGTGTGAAAGAAGTCTTAAGTCTCGTACACACGGGTACCACGGTTGTACAACCGAACGTCCAACTTTGGCCAAGTCGGATGTTGGCTGTTGTGCCTCGCATACTGACATGCACTAAGCGATCGTACAACCAAGACTAACGTAGTGACGTGTTACGAGCGTATAACGAGGAAGTTCAGGTGCATGTGATTTGTTAATTAGGAACGTAGGTTTCCCAGAACGGACACTTCCGGGCGTTCCTGACTTCTGAGCATGCGTGTTTTGCACAATACAACTTGTTGGACCAACTTCTCTGTACACACGATACAACGGTCGTATGACTGCTTGTTGTACAACCAAAGTTTTCTAGTCTGCTCATCCAACTTCTGTTGTACAACTGTTGTAAGATGTCTGATGTAATCACGCATACTAACGGTCAGATGATCATACAACAAGTTGGTTGTACAACCATTGTTGTACAACCCTTGTACCATGTGTACGGACCTTTAGTGCCGTTTCAACACACATTGCACAGATCTGGTCCAATGTTGTCACCATCCAAAAACCCACCCTGAGAAATGCCATGAAGCCCTTGCTTGCAGGAACTGTCTGCAAAGAGGTCACAGGAGATCAGCAGCATTGAGATGCAACAAAGAATGAAAAAAACATGATAACAAGTATATATCATTTTTTGGAAATTGCTATTGTTTGATACAAATTGCTTTGTTAAAAGAAATGTTATTTACTTAAGTAAATTAAAATTCACTTTAAAATGAATTTGTATTAAGGAAAGTATTGCTGACCCTCCCTTTTGAAAACGCTGTTTCCCTGACTGTCATGCTGACCCAATTCATTCAATACATTCTTAGTCACCGACCTGGAACATGTATGCAGATTCAGAGTTCAGATAGGAGTTCTGGCTTTACAGCTAAATTAGTGCACACACACACATACATACATATTTATATATATATTATATACTGTAAGTATACAGTGTATATTTCCCCGCACAGTTTCCCCTGCTCAACACGCATACCTCACCACTTCTGTACCACTTAAGTGCAGGGAGAAAAGTTGGCAGTCCATTTATATTGCCATACTATTTCTCCAGTACCTACACCCAGATGCTGCCACCCCACACCACCTACATTCTGGGCACTGGGTAGTTGAACCTCCTGCTGTGGCCTTCTATCCAACTAGCGCCACAAGCTAGCAGTCTGCCACCATCCTGTTCCCTAACACCCACAAGTTGAACCCACTACTTCCACAACACCTGGACGTAGGGTGCTGGGCAGTCTGATCACTTCTGTGCCTGCATGTGGATTCACCACATTCAGGCTACAGACACCCCCCTCTGAATGCCACACAGTGCAGCCCCATTTCCGTGCACTGGAATGCCTGCTTGAGACAAACACCAGAAATCTGGATGTGACCAGGCTAAAAGGGGATAGAGCTTGTAACCAGGCCAAGACAATGCTTAGTATCAGGTTTCTCAGCCGTGGAATTGCACCCCAGCTCAGGTTTAAATGTATGAGTAGAGGTAAGGTAACTGAATATTTCCTTTTTGGGATCTTGCTGCCTTTATGTACCTGAGAATGCATCCACACAGGACCTCCACCTGTCCCAGGACCCATTGGTCTCCCTGTGGAAGCATGCTGCTGCCCCTTCTGATGATCTTCCATTCTGACTCTGTCCCCTGCTGACCATGCTGCATAGATCTTCCTCCACTGAGATGCCCTCAGTGTGAGTCATGTACCCATTTTACTGTGCCATATTGCTGCCGCTCTCTTGTTGTGTCCAGATCACTGCCTTTGACGCTGTGGACTACTCTTTCAATAAACAATTCATGTGTCAAAACCTTTGATAAAAAATCCCTTGGCCAAGAATATACTCTAGAGCTCAATGTGTATTCTCTTTCACCCACACTTCCATCACAAACCGGTGACAGCAATGGGATCACAACACTGAAGATGATTAAAAATAGCAGCATCCAAACACTGGACCTGACCAGGGATAGAAAGTATAGGAATTGGACTGTGGCAAGTTTGCAAAAGGAGGCCTGGGAGATATGCCTGAACTGCAGGAGCCTGACCAAAAAATATATAGAATAAGCAGACCTCTGAGATGTGGACACCCTACCACCTGAGAATAGAAACTGCCAAGCCCCAGAAGCCCTTGGGTTGTCTGGTACAGGGAAGATTTGGGCACCCTTAAACCTGAAGCCACCATGAACAACAAGTGGGAGGCTATCTGAAGAGAGAAAACCTGAGGTGCTCACAGGAGACCGCCCATGAGTCATTGTGCCTGAATCCTCAAGGGTCACCAGTAAGGACTTTTTTGAAGCAGAGGGTTTGGAAAGGATTCTTCCAAGATTTCAAACACTTATGTGGACTGCTGTAAATGGTACTGCTAGAAGGCATACCAGTCAGTTAACCTCCAATGAAATTGGTAATATGATATGGTCAGACTGTGTTGAAACACTATGCCTTGACCCAGGAAACCTACAGAGACCTCAGAGCATTCCTTCAAAAAGTACAGGCCTGCTAATGCTAGCTGTAGGACAAGCCAGTCCTCACTGTTCAGCATGTAATCGAGGCATTACTGAAGGAGCAGGCATCACCTGTGAGTTGAGCCAATTTTGCAGCTTGGTAGTATTTGGTGAAGTGTAGTACTTCAAGGCCCTTAAAGAGTTTTGGTAGATACATAGTGGCATGGGGGAGTTCCCTTCACTGGAAAGAAGGGGCCAAGCCCAACACCTGAAAAACAACCTCAACACCATAATCCCCCCTTCACGAATCATTTGGACCAGTGCACAAAGCAAGGTCCATAAAGACATGGATGAGCGAGTTTGGGGTGGAGGAACTTGACTCTCCTGCACAGAGTCCTGACCTCACTCAACCTGATAGAACACCTTTGGAATAAATTAGAGCGGAGACTGTGAGCCAGGTCTTCACGTCCAACATCAGTGCCTGACCTCACAAATGCACTTCTGGAAGAATGGTCAAACATTCCCATAGCACACTCCTAAACCTCGTGGACAGCCTTCCCAGAAGAGTTGAAGCTGTTATAGCTGCATAGGGTGGGCCAACTGAATATTGAACCCTATGGATTAAGACTGGGATGTCATTAAAGTTCATGTGTGTGTAAAGGCAGGGATCCCAATACTTTTGGCAATATAGTATATATATATAAATATATATATATATATATATATATATATATATAGTATATATTTATGCAGTGCTTTACATTTATTGTACATTCACGTTTTATATACAGTACATATATATCTGTAATAATAATAATAATAGTAGTTAATTTGTGTTTTTACTATCTGGCTAGAGTTCAACTCTAGACAACATTGGATATGACATTCAAGTTAATTTCACAGTATTACCTGAAGATGTATTACACTCACTGACAAGACGCCATAATCTCTTTTCAAAATACAAATAGAAGTTGTGGTAGTCTAATGTTCAGGTTCCAGTGATCATACCAAAAACAATTCATTGGGTTAACAAGGGCAATAACATTTTTTCTAGGTCTTCCTCTTACCATTTTAAAACTGCCTTCCCTTCTAATTGGTGTTTCCATGGTATTCAAGCTATATGATAACGCCATGACAAGAAGGGTAACGAGTAAAAAGCCATTCTCAAGGCAACAGTAAAAGACGTATATATTATACACAAGGTTATCTGTGCACTCAAAGAGCATGGATTGTGAACTTAGCTGAGGGAACTTATAAATTGGTGATTTCAGTGGCTTCAAAATGTGGTCATTTCATGGTCTTTTGTCAAGCTATTACTTACCAGCCTTAGGACATAAAGCTGGGCCGGTCTGGAATGTAAAGTAATGAGAGCAAGTAAATCTTTCAAGTGTATCTAAACACAAAAAACTAAAATGTAATATATTACAGCTTACCAGTTACAGTACTTACCAGTTACAGTGGGGAAAATAATTATTTGATCCCCTGCAGATTTTGTAAGTTTGCCCACTTACAAAGAAATGAAGGGTCTATAATTTTTATCATCGGTGTATTTTAAATGATAGAGACAGAATATCAACCAAAAATCCAGAAAAAAAACACATGATACAAATATTATAAATTGAGTTGCAGTTCAGTGAGTATAATAGGTATTTGATACCCAAGCAAAACATGACTTAGTACTTGGTGGAGAAACCCTTGCTGGCAAGCACAGAGGTAAGACGTTAGTTAGTGACCAGGTTTTCACACATCTCAGGAAGGATTTTGGTCGACTCTTCTTTACAGATCTTCTCTAAATCTTTAAGGTTTCTTGGCTGCCGCTCGAAGTTTTAGCTCCCTCCATAAATTTTCTATGGGATTAAGGTCTGAAGACTCCATGACCTTAATGTGCTTCTTCTTGCGCCACACATTTGTTGCCTTGGTGGTATGTTTTGGCTCATTATCAAGCTGAAAGACACTTCAGTGTTCTGGCTGAGGGAAGAAGGTTCTCATGCAAGATTTTGCAATACATGGCCCCATCCATTGGCACCTCAATGTGGCAGAGCCGGCCAGTACTTTTAGCAGAGAAACAGTCCCAAAGCATAATATTTCCACCTCCGTGCTTGACTGTAGGCATGGTGTTCTTACGGTCATAGTCAGCATTTTTCTTCCTCCAAACACGGCAAGTCCCCCTCCTCAGAAAGGCACATGTACAGTCATGCCAATGAACATCTAAATGATTTAGAGAAGGATTGGGAGAAGGTGCTGTGGTCAGATGAGACCAAAATTGAGCCCTTTGGCATTAAGTCGACTCGCAGTGGAAATTGGAAAGTGCGAGAACTTGCAGTATGCACAAATAACTATACACACCCTAAATCAACAGTATTTTTTATATATTTAATAATTATCCAACGTCGTTTAACATTTTGGCGCTGACGGCACGCAAATGTACGGCCTCTTGGCGGGTAGGCCTTGGAGCTGAGTGGCCGCATATTTGTGTGCAACATTGCAAAACCAGCTGTGCCAAAAGCACAAGCCCTGTGCACTCCCGACAGTTACCGGTGGCTAATGGAAAGCTCCCGAATGCTGCTTGCGATCCAGGGCTTTCCACTCATGTGGCCACCATGACAGTCAATCACGGCGCTAACATGATCATAAACCCCGCCTCCCGGCATCTGAAACCCCTTAAAGGACTGGTTGGCGCCGGGCACCAAGGGGTTAAAGATAGCTGAACTAGAATAACAAGAGCTTGAAGTCAGTATGCAGGTTTATTCCCAGGGGAAGAGAAGACTCATGGCTAAAACACCCTAGTGCCAGTGTACCAAAGGGGAAGCAATAGGATAATTCCAGTAGGAATTGCTAATTAAGGGTGGGTACAGATGAAATGAAAGTCGACCAGTTCAGCTCTCTGTTTAACAGAAGTGGATCGTTAGATTGACTTGTGCCCAATGGACATGCTGGAAAACTTTAATAGATCAGCGACTGCAGTCAGAGATGGGTGTATTCTGACAGTGGAGAGTCCCGGACAGTCACTTCCCTTATATTGTTTTTTTCGTTCAGCCCACCAGGAGAAAATAACTGTCTATACCCAGCCTAACTTTCCCCCCTTCCAGGTCTTTCTCTGCCCATTCATGAGACACGGCCTGTAAGTACTATTTGTTTGTCTGATATAATACATGTGTAGAATGTCATATACACTATATGGCCAAAAGTTGTTCTACATAGAGTTTTTTGGACATCCCATTCCAAAACTAGGAGAATTAATATGGTGGTGCCCCCCGCCATCCTCTTTCCCTTTGTATCATCTACAACAGCCTTCTCTTCTCTGAAGGTTTTTGGAGTGTGTCATTGAGAATTTGTGCTCATTCAGCCAAAAGAGGTGTTTAGTAGGTCAAGGTCAGGGCTTTATACAGGCCGCTCGAGTTTCCTATACCAAATTCATCAATTCATATCTTTATTAACCTGGCTGTGTGCTTCTTCTAAACTCAATATTGTGGCCAGATGTCCACAAACCTTTGGCCATATAGACTAATAAATGTTAATAGATTTTACTAGCAGGTGGTGATGGAGATGTCGTTGAGACTCACTCCATACAGATGGAAGATTTCTCTTAGTGGAAATATGTGATGAGCACAGATCAGCAAACTCTTCATAATGAACTCTGTTGCCCAGATCAATATAAGTCACAGATAAGGGAAGACTCAATCACAATGGAGGGCTGGTGGAATGTGCCCTAAGGGAGGATCAGGGATGAGTGGCCCAGGATACAGTATCACCAGCTCCATATTCACAATAATAGTAGGGTATGGAAAACAATACAGAGGAAGCCATGAAGGCTCAGCCACCTTACACCACCAAGGATAGCCATGCCTGTGGCCATGTTCTCTCTTGAAATTCTGTTTTGAAAATGTGTTTCCCGCATGGCAGGTCACCAACACATGGGAGACTTTAAAGTCGGGTGGAAGAAGGTTCTGTGGTCTGAGAAGACCAAAATTGAGCTTTTTGGCCATCAGACTAAACTCTTAGATTGAACCCGACAGTTGGCTTCAGTGTTACCCTCTGGTCGATAGCCCACTTACCTTTTTATTTTTATCATTATTTCAGTCCTCGAGATTCACTTCAGTCCCGACTTTATCTCCTTGTCTCCTTTTTCCCCCCCACTCTTTAGACCACCTAATGGCCATTCCCTCTTTCTTTTCCTATTGTTCTTCTCCCTTTTTCCTCTTTATTTTATTGTGCCACCCCACCTTCTATTATTATAGGTCTTGACATTACCGTACTTATTTTACAACATATTGATTATATGTTAAGCTATATGCGAAATATACACTCACCAGCCACTTTGTCAGGTACACCTTGCTAGTACCGGCTTGGACCCCATTTTGCCTTCAGAACTGCCTTCATTCTTTTTGGCATAGACTCAACAAGGTGTTGGAAACATTCCTCAGAGATTTTGGTCCATAGTAACACGATAGCATCACACAGTTGCTGCAGATTTGTCGGCTGCACATCCATGATGCGAATCTCCCGTTCCACCACATCCCAAAGGTGCTCTATTGGATGAGATCTGCTGACTGTGGAGGCCATTGGAGTGCAGTGACCTCATTGTCCAGTGGTGAGATGATTGGAGCTTTGTGACATGGTGCATTATCCTGCTGGAAGGAGCCATCAGAAGATGGGGACACTGCAGTCATAAAGGGATGGACATGGTCAGCAACAATACTCAGGTAGGCCGTGGCGTATAAACGATGCTCAGTTGATACTAAAGGGCCCAAAGTGTGCCAAGAAAATATCCCCCACACCATTACACCACCACCAGCCTGAACCGGTGATACAAGGCAGGATGGATCCATGCTTTCAGGTGGTTTACACCAAATTCTGACCCCACCATCTGAATGTCGCAGCTTAAATCGAGACTCATCAGACCAGGTAACGTTTTGCCAATCTTCTGTTGTACAATTTTGGTGATCTGTGTGAACTGTAACCTCAGTCTCCTGTTCTTAGCTGACAGGAGTGGCACCTGGTGTGGTCTTCTGCTGCTGTAGCCCATCTGCTTCATGGTTCAATGTGTTGTGCGTTTAGAGATGGTATTCTGCATACCTTGGTTGTAACAAGTGGTTATTTGAGTTTCTGTTGCCTTTCTATTAGAACTGCGTGATTAATCCTTAAAGAATCAAGATCAAGATTCAACCCTCCTCACGATCTTAAAATAGCATTTCACAGATTCTATGTAACAAGTGCAGAGAAGTTCTCTGCTCACTTCTATCAGCTGACAAAAAACCCCAAAAAAATCCAGGCAGCCTGCCAAGTTTATCACAACATCGGAGATAATGAAAAACAGTGTAACATTTAGTTCTTTTAGATCAAAGGGATGAACTTCGGTCTGTAAATGAGGGTAGTTTAACCACTTAAAGTGTTACTAAACCCACAACAGTAAAATCTGTCTGTATATGCAGAATAGCATGCTTGTTATACTCACTGTGGAACTTAAGGAGTTAATCCTCTGCATTGTGTAAAAAGGCTTTTTGATCCTATATGGACAGATCCTCCTCCTCTTGCAGGGTCTCTCTTGGCAAGGCCAGATAATACACAGGCAGGGTGAAAGCTGCACATGCTCAGTTTGGTCTCTATTGCTGGAGAGAGTATTTCCTGTTTGAGCTGAGCTAGCCAGGTCACATGGTATTGACATCACACATTTGGGTGTGTATAGAGATCCTAAATGACAGCCATGTCCCGCCCTCCTCCTCCAGGCCCAGTATCTAAAAAAAGAACACAGTGGGTGGGATGTCACAGCTTCATTCATAGATGATCTGCCTCCTATAACAGCATGAGGACACAGGCTGTAGTGGAAATCTCCTCCTACCTGAACACTCAGCACTGGACAGACCCTGCAGTTTATCACATGACCGTGGTATACAGATCAGCCAAAAAGGTATATAGTGGCAGTATTTTAATGTAAAAAGAAGATTTATGAGCTGTGGGCACTGGAGAACTATTTTTATGCTACTGGGTTTAGCAACACTTTAAAGACTAAATGTCTTTTTTTTTTGTTGTTGCTTACAAATAAAAAAACTGTATTTTTTGCTAGAAGATTACTTGGAACCCCCAAACATTATATATTTTTTTTAGCAGAGACCCTGGAGAATAAAATGGTGGTTGTTACAATATTTTATGTCACAGCGTATTTGTGCAGCAGTCTTACAAACGCAATTTTTTTGGAAAAAATACACTTTAATGGATTACAAAAACCGAAACAGTATAGTTAGCCCAATTGTTTGTATAATGTGAAAGATGATGTTATGCGGCAGGAATCGTGAGAGAATCATGATCTTTATTCTAAGCAAAAAAATGGTGATTCTCATTTTAGCCAGAATCATGCAGCTTTACTTTCTATCATCTGGAACCAGTCTGCCCATTCTCTTCTGACCTCTGATATCAACAAGGCATTTTCCTTCACACATCTACCGCTCACTGGATATTTTCTCTTTTTTGGACCTTTCTCTGTAAACCCGAGAGATGGTTGTGTGTGAAAATCCCAGTAGATCAGCAGTTTTTGATTTACCCAGATCAGCCCGTCTGGCACCAACAACCATGCCACGTTCAAAGTCACTGAAATCCCCTTACTTCCCCATTCTAATGCTGCTTTGAACTTCAGCAAGTCATCTTCACCGCGTCTAGATGCCTAAATGCATTGAGTTGCTGCCATGTGATTGGCTGATTAGCAATTTGTGTTACCAAGCAATTGAACAGGTGTACCTAATAAAGTGGCCAGTAAGTGTATGTTGTAACCAGTAATTTTTTTAAAAAAATTTTGCTCTCAATTGTGTAATGTGCTTGGTATGATTGCATTTTATGTTCATGACCTTTTTGTTACCTTAAAGTAGTTTTATCTTTATATTTCCTTGTTATTTTATAAAACAATAAAGATATATTTGCCTCTAAACTCTTACATTGGCACAAGCCAAACACTGCACATCATAATAAACACACCATCCCTACTGTGAAGCTTGGTGGTGGCAATATCATAGAGTGGGGATTATTTTGTGTTGCAGGCCCTATAATACTTGTGAAGATGGTAGAGAAAACAAGCAGAGCAAAAAAAAGGTAAATTCTGGATGAAAGCTAATTCAGTATGCCTAAAATTTAAGCCTATAGCAGAAGATCTGTCTTTACATAGCATTGTCCTGCAATGACCAAATTAGAGTCCAGATCTCAATCCAGTAAAAAAAATGTTGCTGGACCTGTAAAAGGCTGAAGCAGTTTTGCTGAGAGAAATGAGAAAACATTGCTTTGAGTGGATATGAAAGGCTGATCCACACAGACTCTAAAGGCCCGTACACATGGTCAGATTAACGGTCGTCAAACAGCCTGTTGACAGAAAATACGATTGTGTGTATGCACTATTCTACAGCCGATTTCCAATCGTCGCCCAGCAGAAGTTGGATGACGAGACTAGAAAACTTGTGTTGGCCAAGAAGGAGTTGACCGATTGTTGGCTCGTGTGTACAGAAGTTGACCAACCAAAAGTTGGAAGTGCAAACACGCATGCTCTGAATCCAGGAAGTGTGCGGTCGTGTAACCTGTGTTCCTAATTCACAAATCACATTCACCTGAACTTCCTACGCTCGGAACACGTCACTACATTCGGCTTTGTTGGCCGATTACTTTATTCATGTTAGTACGCTAGACCAAACTGCCATTGCCCAATTTGGACAAAAGTTGGACGTTCGGTTGACCAACCATCGGCTCGTGTGTACAAGGCTTAAAGGCCTGTATACACGGTCCCATTATTGGTCAACAATGGTCGTCTAACAGCCTGGTGGCCGAAAATACAATTTTGTGTACGCACGATTCTACAGCCAATTTCCAATCGTGGTCCAACAGAAGTTGGAGGACGAGACTAGAAAACTTGTGTTAACAAACAAGGAGTTGACTGATTGTTGGCTCGTATGTACAGAAGTTGACCAACCAAAAGTTGGAAGTGCAAATACGCATGCTCGGAATCCAGGAAGTGTTTGGTTGTGTAACCTGTGTTCATAATTCACAAATCACATTTACCTGAACTTCCTCGTTATACACTCGGAACACGTCACTACGTTCAGCTTTGTTGGCCGATTACTTGATTCATGTTAGGACACTAGACCAAACTGCCATTGCCCAATTTGGACAAAAGTTGGACGTTCGGTTGACCAACCATCGGCTCATGTGTACGAGGCTTAAAGGCCTGTATACATGGTCCCAATATTGGTCAACAATGGTCGTCTAACAGCCTGGTGGCCGAAAATACAATTTTGTGTACGCACAATTCTACAGCCGATTTCATATCGTGGTCCAACAGAAGTTGGACGACGAGACTAGAAAACTTGTGTTGGCCAAGAAGGAGTTGACCCATTGTTGGCTTGTATGTACAGAAGTTGACCAACCAAAAGTTGGAAGTGTAAACACGCATGCTCGGAATCCAGGAAGTGTTCGGTCGTGTAACCTGTGTTCCTAATTCACAAATTACATTCACCTGAACTTCCTCATTATACGCTCGGAAAACGTCACTACGTTCGGCTTTGTTGGTCGATTACTTGACTCATGTCAGTACACTAGATCAAACCACGGTCACACAATTTGGACAAAAGTTGGACGTTCGGTTGACCAACCATTGGCTCGTGTGTATGAGACTAAAGCTTATAATTGCTGCCAATTATGCCTTACTATATACTGACTAGGAGAGCGTGTGTACTTATAAAATTACTTATTATGTTTTTTTTATTGCATGTAATTTAAATCACTTTTCAGAGATCTGTTTTTGTTTTTACTTTGACACGAGATTCTGTATCTGTTGATTACCATAAAGATGAAATCAATAAATTCACTGTGATTCAGTGTCCTATAGCGATGAAATAAGAAAACTTCTAAGGGGGTGAAGACCTTTTCTAGGCACTCTACGGAAAATAAATGAATCAATTCAAGTAATGTAAATGCACACAGATTTTTTTCTTTTTTTTTTTAAGTTCAAAGGTCAGCATACACATTAAAGCATCTAATGGTTCCTTGGGATACCGAAGGTCTGCTGGAAGGTTGTCAAACATCCTTAAAATGAATACCAAACCTCAATTTAAAAAAAAAAAAAATCTTGTTTTGCCTTGAATAAAATGCAGATTTGTTTCAATTGCATGTAGCTGCCCCTTTCTCTACATAAGTAAGGGGTTGTCTGCTGCTCTCCGCAGGAGGCTCTCCTGCCATTAAAAAAAATGCTTCTCCACACCCAAACCCCTAGGTGCTTCCACTAAATACAAAATCTAATCTTGCAAGGGTTTTGCAATTTACTTGTGTAATTGTCCATGGCTGAGACATTTATTTAAACCTCTTATGTGACATTACCTGCCTTTAACGAGATGTTAATAACAGCATTAGATAGATCTGGTGCACAGGTAGCTTTTACCACACCAAGAACACCTGTGCCCAGACTATAGTGCCCACAATATTTACACTCCTCAGCTGGAATGCCCTGTTTATGGGGAGAACTGATAATATCCCCAGAAATCTCTGTCCAATGGGAGTCAAGGCAAACGTTAACGGCTTTTATGGAATTGGCTAGAAGAACTTAAATATTAAAAAATGTGTACAAAAACCACACCAAATCTATTAATACAGTATTATTTGTAATAATAATAATAACAACAATAATATTATTATAATTATTAATATTATTATAAAATTATTAGTGGTGGTGTTATTACTATTATTATTATTGTCGTTGGCGGTGGTGCTACTATTATTATTATTATTGGTGGTGGTGGTGTTGTTATAATTAATATTATTTTAAAAATAAAATTAAAAATAATAATGATTTTTATTACTAGGGGTGGTGTTATTACTATTATTATTATTGTCGTTGTCGGTGGTTGTGATATTATTTTTATTATCATTATTAGTGGTGTTATTACTATTATTATTAGTATTGGTGGTGGTGTTATTATTATAAATAATATTATTATTTTAAAAATAAAATTAAAAATAATAATGCATTTTTATTATTAGTGGTGGTGTTATTACTATTACAGTATTATTATTGTTGCTGTTGTTGGTGGTGGTGGTGATATTATTATTATTAGTGGT
Organism: Glandirana rugosa; assembly: GCA_018402905.1. NCBI lineage: Eukaryota > Metazoa > Chordata > Amphibia > Anura > Ranidae > Glandirana > Glandirana rugosa. Next base: position 2,237,496 of record BLSH010188236.1, on the reverse strand, counting down.
TTTTTTACTATTATTATTATTATTATTGGTGGTGGTGTTGTTATAATTAATATTATTTTAAAAATAAAATTAAAAATTATAATGGTTTTTATTATTAGTGGTGGTGTCATTACTATTACAGTATTATTATTGTTGTTGTTATTGGTGCTACTATTATTATTATTATTATTAGTGTTATTTCTATTATTATTATTGGTGGTGGTGTTATTATTATAATTAATATTATTATTTTAAAAATAATATTTTTTTTATTAGTGGCGGTGTCATTATTATTATTATTATTATTATTATTATTATTATTATTAGTGGCAGTGTTATTACTATTATTGTTATTGTTGTTGGTGGTGCTATTATTATTATTATTATTATTAGTGGTGTTATTACTATAATTATTTATATTATTATTAATAATATTATTATTATTAGTGGTATTGTTATTAATATTATTATTGTTGTTGTTGGTGGTGGTGGTGCTATTATTATTATTATTATTAGTGGTGTTATTACTATTATTATTGTTATTATTATTCTTAATATTATTATTATTAGTGGTGGTGTTATTAATATTATTATTATTGCTGTTGGTAGTGGTGATATTATTATTATTGGTGGTGTTATTATTATTATTATCATTATGATTATTATTAATAATATTAATTATAATTAATAATTCATTATTAATAATAATAATAATAATAATAATAATTATGTTTTTTTATTAGTGGTGGTTTTATTACTATTATTATCTGATTCCTCTTGTACCAAATTGTGATGTAACTGTACTGTCTGCCTTCATTTTTGTAAAGCTCTCCGGAAACTGCTGGCGCTATATAAATCCTGTATAATAATAATAATACTAATTATTGTTGTTAATGGTGGTAGTGCTACTATTATTATTATTATTGGTGGAGTTATTACTATTATTAATGTTATTGGTATTATTAGTAGTAATAGTAGTAGTGGCATTATTAGTGGTGGTGGTGTCATTAATATTTTTATTTTTATTTTTTGATATATATATTACAAGTAATATAAGTAAGTATAGGTAAGTGTGTGAATTGCTTATACATTTATAAAGTATGATATAAATATTAAAAAACATATATTTTTTTAGCTCAAATATATGTTTTATTTGTTAAATAAAATGTTATTTATTAAATATATACATTAAGAAAGTCAGATTCAGAATACTACTATTATTATTATTATTGGTGGAGTTATTACTATTATTAATGTTATTGGTGTTATTAGTAGTAATAGTAGTAGTGGCGTTATTAGTGGTGGTAGTGTCATTAATATTTTTATTTTTATTTTTTGGTATATATATATATATATTACAAGTAATATAAGTAAGTATAGGTAAGTGTGTGAATTGCTTATACATTTATAAAGTATGATATAAATATTAAAAAATATATATTTTTTTAGCTCAAATATATGTTTTATTTGTTAAATAAAATGTTATTTAATAAATATGTACATTAAGAAAGTCAGATTCAGAATACTTTATTAATCCCAACAGTGAAAAATGTAAAATGACACAAATGTCATAGAATAAATAAAATAAAAATAAAATAAATAAAATAAATAAATAAAAATAAAAATAGAAGAATACGTCTTCAATGAAGGTCTCTTGTCCATACATTTCTATACCTTAAACTTGCTCTATTTATACCATGAAGAAGTAAAGTCCCTCCAAGCTGGCTTCCTATGAGTACTCTTAGTAGGGAGTGGATTTTGAGCTATGATTTTGCCCAAGCAGAGAGCATTTTTTCGGAGCTCACAACCAGCAATGTGATAAAAAAGCACCTTAGGAACAATGAAAGCTTTTGGGGTTTTTTTTAGTTTCTTTTTTTTTCTTCTTCTTCCACCATCCCAGTAGCAGTGGGAGAGTGGCTACAAAAAATAAAATCTGAAAAGGTATTAATCAGAAGTGGCTATAAATTCTCCAGAGTCTTTGCTCTTATAGAACTCCTCGGAAAAAGTCTTGAAGGAAATGCAGGTCAAAGCCCAAAAAAAAAAAAAAAAGCTCTTGATCAGAGATTGCCAGAGGAAAATCTTCCCAGATGCTGTTTAATAGATGGCAATCACCCCAGGAGTGGGGAAGCCAAGTAGGCTTGAAGCATGGTTGCAATTCGTAATAGGGCTTGTCACACTTAAAGCACTGCAAGTGTTATCCAGGAACAGCTGAAGCTGACTGGCAATTCATAAAGCCAACAGTTTAAAGTTTATTATGATGAAAGCACTTAATGACAGCCATCGTGAGGGGCCCATCACTTATAAAGCTGTGCTGAGTATTAGACATGTAGCATGACCACCAATTTCATGTCACAATTGCTACCATAAAATGACCTTTGGTGATTTTGTACGGCATGTGGTGGACAGCTCTTTTTTCACATTAGCGCTCTGTGCCTTTTTTTTTTGAGACTATTATGCTGTCTGAAGCTTATTTGGCAGTGCCGTGTTCCTCAACCCTTGTGATTACTGCCTCCCAGGCTGCTGTAAAATCCCTCATGCTCAGCTATGGTGCACTAAGCTGATTCTTGCTGCTCATTTACCTTGGCCAGGGGGAGAAAAAAAACAAAGAAAAAAATGTAATATGCCAATTTGTCTAGAAATGATCAATCACGGCACACCTTACAGAGGCCAATCACCAACTCTTACCTTACTGTGCCAAATTCTGCAAAAATCTTTACATGAAAATGTGAACAGGCGTAAAACATGAGGCCTCATGTACACTGCAGCTGGTAAATGGACGTTTAGGAGCAGTTGGGCGTTTTTATTCCAGCAGCCCCTGAACTCTCCCCCATGTTATCCTATGTGTACACTGCAGCTGGTAAATGGACGTTTAGGAGCGGTTGGGCGTTTTTATTCCAGCAGCCCCTGAACTCTCCTCCATGTTATCCTATGTGTACACTGCAGCTGGTAAATGGACGTTTAGGAGCAGTTGGGCGTTTTTATTGCAGCAGCCCCTGAACTCTCCTCCATGTTATCCTATGTGTACACTGCAGCTGGTAAATGGACGTTTAGGAGCAGTTGGGCGTGTATCCTATTGTAC
>BLSH010188236.1:2204010-2216239 GCA_018402905.1 Glandirana rugosa | reverse complement strand
GGGCCAGGACGTGGAGAAGGGTGGTCAAGGAAAGGGGGAGGGTAGTAGGGATGGGGGGGAGGGTAATAAGCTGATTAGAATGTCGTTACTCTCCAGGTGTACTCACCTGTATTAGGTATGATGTAAATCTCGTTAGTAAAGGAGTCAGAGTTGTAGCAAACGTTGGTAGGGTTGAGTGCGCATACATTTTGACCATGGTTCCCAGGTTTGTGTGTATTTCATTAATTTGTCGTTAGCTATATTGATCAGCTCCTCAAGCTCGCTTATACGTTTGACTTTGAGAACCCATTCCCTAAGGGGAGGGGGTGCGATAGATTTCCAATGGGTGGGGATATATATGCGTGCGGCATTGATCATGTGGGGGATTATCGAATTGGAATAACTCTTTTTGGGCAAATCATGTAGGTGTAAAAGGTACTGGGCCTGTGAAAATTCTAATGGCAAGGAGAAGATTGTGGAGATGGAATCGTGTACCTTCTGCCAAAAGGGTTGGATGAAGGGGCACGACCACCAGATGTGTAGGAGGGAACCTTCCCCACATCCACATCTCCAACATGAGTTAGAAATGGCGGGTATAAACTTATGTAGTACATCTGGTGTTTTGTACCAGCGGGTGAAGATCTTGTATCCATTCTCTTGGACATTTACATTGAGCGAACTTTTGTGTATAAACAAGTGGACCCGCTCCCAGGTATCTTCATCCAGCTCTCTGTTAAGAGCCTTCTCCCAAAAGGAATGGATGGAAGACATAGCAGAGGCTGTGTTCTCAAATAGGCCGGAGTAAATTGTAGATATTACATGACTTTGGGGCGAATTTTGTGAGCACAAAGATTCAAAGTGGGTCAGTGTTTGAGAGTAGCTCTTCCTGGTGTGTGGACTATCCAGGAAATGTTTGATTTGGAGGTAAAGCCACAACGGGAACTTGGAGGACTGCGATTGTTGCTCGATTGTTGTCTCGATTTGGATAAATTTGCCTTTCTGGAAAAAGTGTCTGGCTTGGACCTGTCTATGTGGCCAGTCGTCTTTGAGAAAGTTTGGGGGCATACCCGGAGGGAACTCCGGATTGCCTCTGATAGGGGTGAGGGGGCCCTTCATGTTAGAGAGTGAATATAATTTGCATGCTTTGACAAACCTCTACAACGTTGGACCTATAAGAGGGTGTTTCAGGAGTTGTGATGAGATGCATTTCCTAGGGATCCAAGGGACGTCTTTCAGATCAAGCTTCGAGAAGGAACTCTCAAGTTGGACCCAACATTTACAATGAGAATGGACGTTCCAGTCAACTATGCGTGCTAAAAGGGTAACTGTATAGTATCTGGCAAAATCAGGTAGACCAATACCTCCCTTGCCCTTGGGTAGGGTTAACTTCCTCTGGCCTATGACATTTACATTTTTTATTGTAACATGACAAAATAAGAAAAATTTCAATGGGTATGAATACTTTTTCAATGCACTGTATCTAATATATTAACATAATCAATTAATATGTTTTACCTGGAGTTTTGTTTATGATCAGCATGATATGATTTGGAACAGAAAAAAACTTCTGTAAAACAAAGTAAAGAAATTGAAAATAAACTTGAGTCCCCCCTTACATCAGAGTCCCCCATCAGAAACCCTTCACATCACCATCAAAGTCTTATTTCAGAGCCCCCTTACTGCAGCGTCCCTCTTACAGGACAGTCCCCATCAGAGTCCTCTTATACATCAGAGGGCCAGATAAAATCTTGCAGTGGGCCATATTTGGCCCCCAGGCCATAGTTTGGAGACCCCTGATCAAGGTAAACCAGTAAATCATGCTTTGGCTGCAAAAATTAAATACATAGAGTATGAAGTACACATAGTTTTAATATCAGGAAAATAATCTATTTGGGCACAAAAAAAATGAACTGCTGCCTGAACTGCTGGTTAAAAGCTAAGGAGTGGGAATCTTTCAGAGAAACAGTTTTGATTTTGACTGCTGGTGTTTGCTGTGTTTGGCGTTTTTGTTTTTTGGGGGTTTTTCTTTGCAGCTTTTTAACACTTTTTCTGTCACTTTTTAAATAGCTTTTTTTTCTTTCCTTCCTTTAGACTACTAATTAAGGGGAGTGGTTAATTGGTCACAGGTGATTCAATTCCTATAAAGCTCTCTGTTGAACTCATTTCAGAGCTTGCTCATGTTGAGCTTGCTACCTCTTTGCTTGCTGGACCTCTGACCAAGTAGTGAGTTAAAAACCAGGGTTTAAAACAGGAGATTATAACAGGAGTCTTGTATGCAACTATGGAGCAACAGCTCCAGGATGGATACCGCTGCGACAGATGTGAGCAGGTTGCCCTTCTGGGAGCTCGCATTAGAGATCTGGAGGAGCAAATTGCAACGCTGGACAGAGCTATCAACCTTGAAAGGGGTCCTCTGCTCACTGAGCAGGTGGCTAGTAGGGTTAAGGGGGAGGGTAGAGGGGTAAGTCAGGATTATAAGGTAGGTAGATGGGTTAATACAGTTAGATAGAGTGGTAGGGGCTCACAGAAAAGGAAGGCCAGCCCTGGGTTTGAGCAGCCTAACAGATTTGCCAATATGAGTGAAGATGTGGGGGTGGCCAACTCAGAGGTGGCAGCCCTGGATGCCACTGCTCCCCCTAACAGCCGGGAGAGCAGCCCATCTAGTAGGGGTGGTAGGGGTAGTGCAGACTGATAGAATAATTTTTCGCCAGGATCGCCTGAACCAAATGTTTTGCTGTCTCCCTGGTGCCAGGGTTTGGCATGTGGTGGACCGGGTTGATAAATTACTGGGAGGGGCTAGGCATGACCCAGCTGTCTTGGTCCACATTGGAACCAATGAAAGAATAGGTGGAATGTGGAGGCTCCTTAAGAACCAATTTAAAGAATTAGGTTGCAAGTTGAAGGGAAGGACCTCCAAGGCAATATTTTCTGAAATATTCCCTGTGCCATGTGCAACACAGGAAAGGCAGGGGGAGATTAGAGCCCTAAATGCATGGCTAAAGACCTGGTGAAAGGAGGAGGGCTTTGGGTTTTTAGAGCACTGGGCTGACTTTTCATTGGGGTGCAACCTATATGCTAAAGATGGTCTGCACCTAAATGGAAGGGGGTCTGTTGTGCTAGGGGAGAGGTTTATGAGAAGACTGGAGGAGTATTTAAACTAGGATTGAGGGGGGAGGGTGCATTAGATTATAATGGGGTAGACAGGTCAAGCAGGGGTCAGCCACTTTTGGTGGGTGGAATGGGCAAAGATGGGGGGAGGGCTAAGAAAGATGATATGAAGGTTCCCATGCTACAATCAACCAATGGAAATGGTACTGTTTGTACTAAAATTAAAAATATGCAAGATACATGTGCAAAATGTGACAGTGAATTAAAGTGTTTGTTCACCAATGCCAGGAGTCTGCCAAGCAAAATAGGTGAGTTGGAAGCTCTGGTGCACGAGGAGAACTATGATTTGATTGGTATAGCTGAATCTTGGCTTCATTCTTCACATGACTGGGCTATTAATATTCCTGGCTATGCTCTCTTTCGGAAAGACAGGGTAAAACGGAAGGGTGGTGGTGTCTGTCTCTATGTGGTCTCAAAGCGAGTGTGAATGAGGACCTAGTTGATGGAGAGTGTGATGAATCTGAAGCATTATGGGTAGATCTGCATATGGGTGTGCACACTACAAAGGTTATCATTGGAGTTTGTTATAGACCTCCCAGTGTTAAAGAGGAGGTGGAGACAGTGATAATAATGGGGGATTTTAACTACCCGGAAATTAACTGGAGTAATGGCACTGCTGGGACAGCTAGGGCAAAATTGTATAAACCTATTACAGGACAATTTTATGGTGCAGTTTATTGAGGCCCCAACTAGGAATGACGCTTTGCTGGACCTGGTAATCTCAAACCATGCAGAGCTTATGTCCAATAGTCATATAAAAGAACATCTGGGTAACAGTGACCATAACATGATTTCATTTCATGTAAGCTGCAAGCAACAAACACACATGGGAAATATAAAAACACTTAATTTTAAGAGAGCAAATTTTACAAAGATGAGGGCTGCTCTCCAAGACTTAGACTGGGAGGGAATATTGGCAGCGATGAACACAGAACAGAAATGGGAATTTTTCAAAAAAACTGTATGCAAACTCACTGCAAAGTATAATCCCATGGGCAATACATTTAAAAGGCTAAAAAGAAAACCTATGTGGCTCACGGCCACAGTTAAAAAAAGGTATAAATGATAAGAAAAGAGCATTTAAAAAAATATAAAAATGAGGGAACACTATCATCTTTTAAATGTTACAAAGAATATAACAGAATATGTAAAAAGGAAATCAAGGATGCAAAAATTCACAACGAACGACAGATTGCAAAAGATAGTAAGATAAACCCCAAAAAATTATTCAAATATATTAATAGTAAAAAGGTCAGGTCTGAGCATGTAGGCCCTTTACAAAATAATCTAGAGTGCGTGACTGGGGACAGAGAGAAGGCAAACTTGTTAAATACTTTCTTCAGCTCTGTGTAATGGCTCAAAAGTGAAATGTTCCAGAAGTATTTAGACAGAATAAAGGTAGATAAAGCACATGGACCAGATGGCATCCATCCAAGGATCCTAAAGGAATTGAGCTCTGTCATTTCAAAGCCATTGTATCTCATTTTTAGGGACACCTTAATGACTGGAATAGTACCACTGGATTGGCGTAGGGCCAATGTGGTGCCCATATTTAACCACTTGACCACTGGGCACTTAAACCCCCTTCCTAACCAGACCAATTTTCAGCTTTCAGTGCTCTCACATTTTGAATTACTCAGTCATACTACACTGTACCCATATGAAATTTTCGTCCTTTTTTCCCACACAAATAGAGCTTTCATTTGGTGGTATTTAATCACCATTGGGGTGGTTATTTTTTTAGCAATAAATGGAAAAATACAGAAAATCTTGTAAAAAAAATGCATTTTTCTTTATTTCTGTTATAACATTTTGCAAATTAGTAATTTTTCTTCATAAATTTTGGCCAAAATTTATACTGCTATATGTCTTTGGTAAAAATAACCCAAATTCGTGTATATTATTTGGTCTTTGTGAAAGTTATAGAGTCTAAAATCTATGGTGCCAATCACTGAAAATTGATCACACCTGATGCACTGACGGCTTATCTCATTTCTTGAGGCCCTAACAAGACAGAAAAGTACAAATACCCCCCAAATGACCCCTTTTTGGAAAGTAGACAGTCCAATGTATTTAGTAAGAGGCATGGCGAGTTTTTTGAATTTGTCATTTTTTCCCACAATTCTTTGTAAAATGAAGATTTTTGTCATATTAACCGGTTATTTCTCACACCCAGCATGTGCATACCACCAATTACACCCCAAAACACATTCTGCTACTCCTCCTGAGTATGGTGATACCACTTGTGTGACACTTTTACACAGCTTGGCCACATACAGAGGCCCAATATACAGGGAGCACCATCAGGCGTTCTAAGGACATAAATTACACATATAATTTTCTGACTACCTTTTTTTTTTTACACAAGGTTGTCCATTTATACAATATTTCTAACACACAGCATGTACATGGCAAAAATGACACCCTAAAATATATTCTGCTACTCTTCCCGAGTATGGTGATACCACATGTGTGACACTTTTACACAGCCTGGCCACATACAGAGGCCCAATATGCAGGAAGCACCACCAGGCGTTCTAAGGACATAAATTACACATATAATTTCCTGACTACCTCTTGCACTTTTGAAGGTCCTGGAGCACCAGGGCAATGGAAACGCCCAAAAAATTACCCCATTTTGGAAAGTAAACTCCCCAGCGTATATTTTATGAGGCATACTGAGTCTTTTGAACGGTTCATTTTTTCCACAAGTTTTTGGAAAATGTAGAAAGAAAATGAAAATGCATTTTTTTTTAAACAAGGTTGTCCATTTATACAATATTTCTAACACACAGCATGTACCCAGCAAAAATTTCACCCTAAAATATATTCTACTAATTGTCCCAAGTATGGCGATACCGCATATGTGACACTTTTACACAGCCTGGCCACATACAGAGGCCCAACATGCAGGGTGCACCATCAGGCGTTCTAGGGGCATTCATTTCAAATCTAATTTGACCACCTATTACATTATTGTGAGGCACTGTGGTGGCACTGATGGGCGCTGTAGTGGCACTGATGGGCACTGATGGGTGCTGTAGTGGCATGGATGTGTCATGGATGAGAACTGATGTGGTATGGATGAGCATGAATGAGGCATAAATGAGCACGAATGGGGCTGAATAAGCCATAGATGGGGATGGGTGAGCACGGATGCATTGGTGAGCACGCATGCATGAGTGAGTACAGATGGATGGCTGAGCACGGATGGATGGGTGAGCATAGATGCATGGGTGAACACGGATGAGGCTGGATGGGTGAGCATGGCTGGATTGGTGAGCATTAATGAGGCTGCATGGGTGAGCATGACTGGATTAGTGAGCACGGATGGATGGGTGAGCATAGATGGATGGCGGAGCACGGATGCATGGGTGAGCACAGATGGATGGGTGAGCATAGATGGATGGCGGAGCACGGATGCATGGGTGAGCACAGATGGATGGCAGAGCATGGATGCATAGCTGAGCATGGATGCATGGGTGAGCACGGATGGATGGGTGAGCACGGATGGATGAGTGAGGACGGATGCAAGGGTGAGCACGGATGGATGGCGAAGCACGGATGCATGGGTGAACATGGATGCATGGGTGAACACGGATGAGGCTGGATGGGTGAGCACAGATGAGGCTGCATGGGTGAGCACGATTGGATTGGTGAGCACGGATGCATGGGTGAGCATGGCTGGATGGGTGAGCACGGATGCATGGGTGATGGATGAGTGAGCACGGATGGGTGAGCACGGATGCATGGGTGACAGATGAGTGAGCACGGATGGGTGAGTATGGGTGACGGATGAGTGAGCACGGATGCATGGGTGACGGATGGGTGAGTACGGATGGGTGAGCATGGATGGGGGGCATGGGTGATGGATGGGCGAGCACGAATGGGTGAGCACGGATGCATGGGTGACGGATGAGTAAGCACGGATGGGTGAGCACGGATGCATGGGTGACGGATGGTTGAGCACAAATGCATGGGTGACAGATGGGTGAGCACGGACACATGGGTGACGAATGAATGAGCAGGGATGCATGGGTGACGGATGGGTGAGTACGGATGGGTGAGCATGGATGCATGGGTGACGGATGAGTGAGCATGGACGCATGGGTGACGGATGGGTGAGCACAGATGCATGGGTGACGGATGGGTGGGCACGGATGGGTGAGCATGGATGCATGGGTGACAGATGGGTGAGCACGGATGTATGGGTGACGGATGGGTGAGCATGGGTGACGGATGGGTGGACACGGATGGGTGAGCACGGATGCATGGGTGACGGATGCATGGGTGGGCACGGATGGGTGGGCATGGATGTATGGGTGACGGATGGGTAGGCATGGATGTATGGGTGACGGATGGGTGGGCATGGATGAGGGTGCATGGGTGATGAGGGGTCCCTGCCTGGCACATAGCGGTGCTGTGGGCACTTCAGATCCTGCCCACAGCACCGCTGCATCTCCTCTCTCTCCCCTCTCCCCCCTCTCCTGTCACACTGCACCGATCGGTGCGGAGAGGGGAGAGACAAGCCAGCACTTCCGCCGGCTTGTTTACATGTGATGCTCCGTCATTTGACGGAGCGATCACGTGGTAAACGGCCGCTCCAAGTGGCCATTTACCGTCATCCGTGATGCGCCGGGTCTCACGGACCCGCCGGTCACAGATGCTCCCAGGTGAGCGCCCCCAGGGGGCGCGCGGGAGCGCTATTCTGGGAGAATGTTATAACACGTCCTCCCAGAACAATGAGTACCACTTGCGGCCGTGTAATTACATTACACGGTCGGCAAGTGGTTAAAAAGGGATCAAAGTCTTTACCAAGTAACTATAGACCGGTTAGTTTAACTTCTATAGCTGGGAAGATACTGGAGAGTTTAATAAAAGACCACATAGATGAGTTCTTGTTGGATAAAAATATTTTAAGCAACAGACAGCATGGATTTATGAAAGACAGAAGTTGTCAAACAAACCTGATTTCTTTTTATGAGGAGGTAAGTAAAACCTTGGACAGAGGGGTGGCTGTGGACGTGGTATACTTGGATTTTGCAAAAGCATTTGACACCGTTCCCCACACACGGCTAATGGGTAAGGTAAAGTCTACAGGCTTGGAAAGATCAATTTGTAAATGGATAGAAAACTGGCTAAAAGACCGAATTCAGAGAGTAGTGGTTAATGATTCTTATTCTGAATGGTCTAAGGTCATCAGTGGTGTACCCCAAGGTTCAGTGTTGGGACCCTTGCTTTTCAATATATTTATAAATGATATAGGGTCTGGGATTGAAAGTACCATTTCAGTGTTTGCAGATGACACCAAGCTATGCAGTGGAATAACTTCCTTACAGGATGCCTCCAATTTACAAGCAGACCTCAATGCACTGTCTAATTGGGCGACTATGTGGCAAATGAGGTTTAATGTTGATAAATGTAAAGTTATGCACTTGGGGGCTAAGAATATGCATGCATCGTACATACTAGGGGGAGTACAACTGGGGGAATCCATAGTGGAGAAGGATTTGGGGGTTCTGGTAGATCATAAGCTTCATAATGGCATGCAATGCCAAGCTGCAGTTTCCAAAGCAAGCAAAATCCTTTCTTGTATTAAGAGAGGTATGGACTCCAGAGAGAGAGACATTATTTTGCCCCCCCCTGTACAAATCATTAGTAAGACCTCATCTGGAATATGCAGTTCAGTTTTGGGCACCAGTTCTCAAAAAGGATATCGGGGAACTGGAGAAAATGCAGAGAAGGGGAACCAAACTAATAAGAGGCATGAAGGAGCTCAGCTATGAGGAAAGATTAGAGGATCTGAATTTATTCTCTCTTAAGAAGAGGAGATTAAGGGGAGATATGATCAACATGTACAAATATATAAGTGGTCCATATAGTGAACTTGGTGTTGAGTTATTTACTTTAAGGTCATCACAAAGGACAAGGGGGCAGTCTTTACGTCTAGAGGAAAAACTATTTCATCTACAAATACGGAAAGGTTTCTTCACAGTAAGAGCTGTGAAAATGTGGAATAGACTCCCTCCAGAGGTGGTTTTGGACATCACGGTTGATTGATTTAAAAAAGGCCTGGATTCTTTCATTAATGTAAATAATATAACTGGGTACTAACATTTTTAGGTAAAGTTGATCCAGGGTGAATCCGATTGCCTCTCAGGGAATCAGGAAGGAATTTTTTCCCCCGTTATAGCAAATTGGAACATGCTTTGCTGGGGTTTTTTGCCTTCCTCTGGATCAACTGTGGGTGAATGATTGTATATGGGATTATTTGGATATATATATATATATATATATATATATATATATATATGTATATATATATATAAATGTTGTTCTTTTTTTTTTTGGTTGAACTAGATGGTCTTTTTTCAACCTGACTAACTATGTAACTATATATATATGTCTTCAAAGCAAAGAATTCCCAGAGCACTATGGGTTAGCAAGAAATAACACATCGACAGGAGCTACATTGTCAGGCACAATCTCCTCCACTTTGGACTGAGCTATCCAGTGAGGGATAGGTAATTTCACTGACTTGTGTGTACATATTTCAACTTGAGCTACTGAGCATGGTAAGTAGGCTTTTTACAATATGTGGTAAAGAGCAATAAAAATATGACTGTAAAGGAAAAAGTGCTCTGCTTGCTGCCTATAAAAAATAAATGTTTATTTGGTCTCATTCATATTTACCTAACTGAAAATATATAGTGTATTTTTACTATTTTTATAGCCCTGCCCATAACAAAGAAAGGCAATGACTGTATTTGTAGGCTTTGTTGCAAGGATAAAAGCTTCACCCAACACTGTTCTGGATAACATTCCTACTGTATTATATCCTACTATATGGGGTTGTTTGCAACCTTGGCCTGAATACTGTTTTTTGACATTTTTCATTGCTGTCTTCAGGAATAAGTGAAAAAAATATTTTATATTTATATATTGATTGTTTACATTGCTTACATGACATTTTCTTATCTTTTCAATGTAAAAAATATTGTGTAAAAACCACAAGACAATAGAGGGTTCACCCTCTAAGGAGCTGTTAATTTTGTATGAATGCTTCTTTTTGTTGCTTGTTGCTTAATGGAAAGCTTCAGCAAAGGAAAATTATTGGTATATGAAAATAAAAAAAAATAGTTATGTCCAATAAATGTATAATTTAGAATTCTGCTTTACTCATTGACCTTTTTATGATTACAGACCCCAAATAAATCGCTGAATATGACTCCATATCCTAGGTACCAGTAAAATTTAAAAAAATGTCAATATCTTGGTTTACATTTATATACAAATAGCCAAGGACAAAACTATTAAAAAAGAAAATCAAATATTTTTTTTTTTACTTGGAAAAAGAAAGCCAGAAATACACAAACAAGTTACATGTAGGGAGATTTTTTTTGTGTTTTTCAAAACATGGAATGGAGGTACAATTACTGGCGATATTATTAACATTTCATCGGATGCAGTGGGGTTGACTTACCAAAGGCAAATAGTCTGTTCAATTTGCTAGAGATGTTGCACTTTGCGAGGGAATTTGCCCCAGATCTTAGTGAATGTGGTTAAGTTTCACTTTGCAAAAAGTAAACAATTACATGCAATGAAATCAAAATTAAAAAAAAAACTTTTTAACTTGCACATGATTGAATGATGGATGTCAGCAGAGCTTCTCCTCATTCACTAAGCTATTGGGAAATTATCTTGCAAAGTGCAACTTCGCTTGCAATAGTAAACTGTCTATTTTCTTTTTAGTAAATCAATTCCAGTAAGTCATTTTTTCGATTTGTAGGTTCGGTAATACGGAGAATTTTGTTACATTTTTTTTTTTATTATTTGGAGATCTTGTCCCATACACCCATCAATTGGTTCCCATACCTCTAAAGCCTCGCACACACGCTGTGATTGTCGTGTGACCGCACGTCCAACTTTTTCCAAAATCGTCTGTCCGTGATTTTGTCTAGCGTACTGACGTTAGTAAAATTATCATTCGACAAAGGAGAGACAAAGATTTTCTAGTCGGCTCATCCAGCATTAACTAACGATCAGATTATCGGATGACAGGCTAGCGCACAAAGGTTTTCGGCCAATAATTGGACCTTTAGGGTTCACCCAAGTAAGATACCTCTGTCTTTGAGGAACAGTTTCTCCTGTATGTCTAGGCTAAAATCCTACTTTCATTATCAAGAGAAACCATAAAGCTTGTGAACATTTGGAAAAAAGTTCTGCAGGTTGTAAATGACAATCCCCTTATCTTTTACATACAGGTGGTCCCCTAGTTACAAACATCTGACTTACAAACGGAGGGAGACAACAGGAAGTGAGAGGAAATCTCCCCCTAGGAAGGGAAATTCACTCCTGTAAGAGTTATCATGGGAAAAAGGGGTCTCCACTGATGCTTTATCACCAATCCTTGTTACCACAACAACTCAAAATTTTCAAAATCCAATTATCATTGGGACAGGAAGTGAGGTGAAATCTTTTTAACAGGGGCTAAGACAGCAAAAGTAACATTACAGGGGTGTTAACCCTTCCCCTTGCTATCCAAAAAGCTTAAAAATAGTTATTTTGGCTGGAGCTACACTTAAAAAATGTACCTGTTCCCACTTACAAACAAATTCAACTTAAGAACAAACCTACAGTCCCTATCTTGTTTGTAACCCGGGGACCGCCTGTATACTTCCCAAAGATAAAATAAAAACCAACTTGACCTACCTGACCTACCTACACAGAAAAGTAGGTCTAGTTGATATACTGATGTCCGCCAGGGGCCCAATGTTTGTTCTATCCCTGACATCCAAACAAGAATTCAACTTAAACAAACATTCACCCTTGTCCATGTAAAAAATTCACATCGAGGTCGGTTTTATTGATAAAAATTCGAAAAACCTATCGTTCCCCTTCCCAATTGTGGGGACATTACAATGAAAACGACAGAATCGGGGACAATTTTTCTAAAGTGGAGTGAAGGACAGGGTTACTATTAACCTAAAACTTTTAAAACTCAACAACACCATTGTTCCTAACCACTATTTCGTAGTCACCTCTGGGGAAAAAGGGTACTATTGAGAATGTCCTCACTTAA
>BLSH010188236.1:2183528-2204000 GCA_018402905.1 Glandirana rugosa | reverse complement strand
TTAGATTTTCTGCAGATTTTTGTCTTTAGATTTACCAAAACCATATAATAGAAGGTCAAACCTTAGGAGTTTCAATTTGTATGCAATCAAGCAGGCCCTTACACTAAATGGGTTTGGTAAATCTGAGGACAAAAATCTGCAGAAAATCTCATAGTGTGTATGGGGTCTTACTATGAAGAAGCCTTTCTGTATTTGGAGATTAAATCTCTTATGTAAAGAGTCTAGTCTAGTGTAAAATTATTTAGGGTATATAATGAAAACATTTCAAGCTCAAAGTCCATACCAAGTGACTTGTGATGACATGGATTTGTCCCATAGAATGGCTTTTCATTTCAAACTTGGTTCCCCATACGGCCATATATGTCTCCTTTGCGGTTATCCCGAGTGTGGCTTGAGGTGAATTTTCATTACCAAAAGTGGTAACCCAGAGCCATACTCAGGATTGCATCGCAGGATCCAGGCAGCGTTACTTACCCAGGATCCTGCGATGTACCCCCGCTGTGTCCTCCGGCTGGATCTTGCACCCGATGCCTCTGGGTTCCAGGCTCCGTTCCCTGTGAGCGTCACGTCACATGGGGGGCGGAACCCGGCGGCAATTTCAAAAAGTGAAACACACAACACATACAGTACACTGTGATCTGTAAGATAACATTACTGTATGAAATCATTTCACATCCCTTTTGTCCCTAGTGCTTTGTTCAGTGCCCTGCATGCACTTTTATATTATATATGCCATTCTTTCTGCCTGGAAACTTGAGAATGTCCATGGCAACCAAAAAGCGTCCCTTTACGTCAAAAGCGGTTTCGGACCAGCTAGAAAACAGCGATAGTAAATAAGAATCATTTGCAGAATTGAGTGACACTGAGTTTTGGGGAAATTCGTCATCAGACACTGAAAGTGACGACAGCGACAATTCTGTAACTGAGCAAATTTCAGTGTTTTTGATTTGATTACATTATTGAATACATTTTATTATTATTATTACATTATTATTTTTGATAATTATTTAAAGTTATTTATTATATTATAATTTATGATTTAGTTGTTTCAAACTTTATCATACCCGGGATGTCTACTAGACTCTTGTTTGGACAGATTTAAGTGAGTTATTCCTAAGAATTACAGGCCTACAATATAAAACGCCAAACTTCTATGCGAAACAATGTACTGCTTTGAGATGCAAAAATCTGACATAATCATACCGCCAGGGAGGTTAATGCGGCACCATAAAATTCTCACTATAGAAAAATCCTTACATTTCACAACAAACTTTGAAGATATGTCAATAATATGTGAAGGTTTTTTTTGGCTATTGGCTTTTTACTAGGTCAGAGAAGCAAAAGGCATAGGGCTACACAATCAAATCTGATTTACTAAACACACACAGTGCAGACTTCTTGAAGAAACCTTGGCAATTTGCCATATTTGTATGTATGGTGACCAGGGCAGTGTCTGCCATGAGACAAGGAAAAACAGAGTCCTCGTAGGCAGATGGCATGATTAAAATTCTGCTTGGCGGGGAGCAGCAATTTTAATAATACTTAACCACTTCAATACCAGGCACTTAGAACACTTCCCGCCCAGACCAATTTTCAGGTTTCAGTGCTGTTGCGATTTGAATGACAATTGCGCGGTCGTGCGATTTTGTACCCAAACAAACTTTTTATTATTTTGTTCCCACAAATGGAGCTTTCTTTTGGTGGTATTTGATCACCCATGCGGTTTTTATTTTTTGCGCTACAAATAAAAAAAAAAAAAAAATGAAAATTTTGAAAAAAAAAAGTTTTTCTTTGTATCTGTCACAAAACTTTGTATAAGTACATTTTCTCCTTCGCTGATGGGCACTGATGTGGCTACACTGATGGGCACTGATGAGGTGGCACTGATACGGTTACACTGATGATGGGGCGCATATATGCAGCACTGATGGGCACTGATAGGCGGCACTTATAAGCAACACTGACGGGCACTGATACGTGGCACTGATATGCGGCACTGATGGACACTCATTGGCGGCACTGATAGGTGGCACTGGGCACTGATGGGCACTGATTGATGTCACTGCTGGGCACTGATAGGGGGCACTGTTAGGTGGCAATGGTGGGCACTGATAGGTGGCACAGGTGGGCACTGATAGGTGGCACAGGTGGGCACAGGTGGTCACTGATAGGTGGCACTGGTGGGAACTGGTGCATATAACACTGTTAGGGATGGCACTGGCAGGCATCATATATGGGCACAGCGCCATCCCTACAGTGCACTATATTGCCCTTATCTGGTGGTCTAGTGGGGGCTCCATTGTGGTTCTGGGCGACCAACTGATTTCCCCCGTGGTGGTCCTGGGCGGCCTCCTTATGCTGTCCCTGGGGGGGGGACTTCCTGGTGGTCCTGGTCGGCTCCCTGGGGGTCCAGTGGGGTGATCCTGAGGGGGGCTGCACCGATAAACGTTCAGCGCAGCCCCCCCATCAGGCAAGCAGCCGATCGGCTATCCACTGCTCTGCAGACCTGAGCAGGGGAAAAGCCGATAAACGGCTCTTTCTATTTACTTCCGATGGAAACCTTTTACCTGGGTCGGTAAAGCGGTGGGTCAGACTGACCCACAGCACCACCGATCGCTGCGATGCGCACCCCCATGGGCACGCGATCGCAGATTATCCTGAGGACGTCAATAGACGTCCAGTCAGGATATTGAACCACCGCCCGGCCATCATTTGTCAATAGGCCTGGCGGGAAGTGGTTAAAGGGCAACATTAAACGTGAAAAATTATATAAAATAACATGCCTAGGGGATTTCCTTAACCTGTCTGTAAAGTGGCGTATGATGTATACAACCTACTACAGTAAGACAGATATTTTCAAAGAAAAAAAGTTTTGTTAAAATTGCTTGCAAATGGCAGCTCCCATCTGCTTTGTTCTGTTTGTAAACAAATGATTGGGACTCCCTTTATCTATACCAAACCCTTATCCTAGATGAGGGTCTGGTATAGATGTTAATCGGGGACACCATACACAAAGCAAACAGGCATGTGGTTCCCCCTAAAAATTCATACCAGTTATGCTCAATGAGGGTCTGGTATGGATGTCAAGGGGAACCCTACAAAACAAAAAACAAAATAAAGCAAAATCCATACCAGACCTTTAAACAAGCATGCAGCTAGGTGGGCCAAGATAGGGAAGGGGATAGCATGTGACCCATGCCCAAGCATAGCACCTTGTCCCCATGCTGATGAGGACAAGGGGCTCTTCCCCACAACCTTGGCCCAGTGGGAAAAGGGCTTTAAAAATCTGGGGGGCCCAGAAACCCGCCCCACTCATTCACAAAAAAAATAAATAGTTAATAAAGACAACTCACTTTCTGAGTCTTTATTTAAAAAATAAAAAAGTTCAGAAAAAGTCCCATGATGTAAATATACCTTCAATCAACACTGTCTCGGGCAACTGCTTGCGGTGGATGACACTGAACTGTCATCTGCAATTGTTTTTTGTTTTTCTGCAAAAACTTTTTATTTGGAGGGGGGTATACTGGTTATGTCATTGGGTATGTGGCCATATTTGGTCATTATAATTGCTAGGGCAGAATCACATGAATTGGGTTGGGCAACACCATTGCCTGCTAAGGATGTGATGGGTGTTGGCACCCGCTGCTTTCTTAACAATCATTCAAAAGTGGAAGCTTTCATGTATAGTAGTGGTAGAAAAAACACTATTACTGTATATATGATGTTTGACTTTCGCTGAAAAGGTAAATGTTTGGGTGTTTAGATGAATGCCCCAACAAGCAAAGTTTGGTGCAAACCTGCATTTGGACCAAATGGTGAGCCCATCCCTACATGTCAGCACATTTGCTGTACCCCATGATTCCCAATGATAACCACTCATATCTGTGCGACTTCAAAGTAGTCCCTGTACTACTTTGGTCCAACTTTGATGCGAGTTGAGGTCCTTAGACCTCAAGTTTACACAGGCATTCCCTGAAATCGTGTAAAAATCACGCCCGCAAAATCGCACGCCTTTCAAATCACAGCAGTGTGAAAGGGGCCTAAAGGTGACAGGTAGATCAGGGCTGACCCTGCTGCACCACCTTTCATATTTGTTTACAGGAAAGAACAATGAGTCCATGGTGTAGCAATGTGAATGCAGAGCAGCAATTAGTCCTAGGCTCCTTATTGGCTCAGATTTGTCATATAACACATGTAAGGAGGAAACCTGGTAGGATTTCCTTCACTAGTCTGCGTGCTGCTGAATCTGAGATCTGGTAAGTGCCTTTTACAGAGGCAAAGGGGAAGATGTCTATACTGGAAGGGGAGTGGATTTGCTTGTGGGGAGGATGTGTGTTATTTACTCCTATCCTGTGCACTGTGCATTACCACTACTGAGCCCTGCACTCTATGTGACATACTACTGATCCCTGCACTCTATGTGACATACTACTGAGCCCTGCACTCTATGTGACGTACTACTGAGCCCTGCACTCTATGTGACGTACTACTGAGCCCTGCACTCTATGCGACGTACTACTGAGCTCTGCACTCTATGTGACGTACTAATGAGCCCTGCACTCTATGTGACGTACTACTGAGCCCTGCACTCTATGTGACGTACTACTGAGCCCTGCACTCTATGCGACGTACTACTGAGCCCTGCACTCTATGTGACGTACTAATGAGCCCTGCACTCTATGTGACATACTACTGAACCCTGCACTCTATGTGACGTACTAATGAGCCCTGCACTCTATGTGACGTACTACTGAGCCCTGCACTCTATGAGACGTACTACTGAGCCCTGCACTCTATGCGACATACTACTGAGCCCTGCACTCTATGACACGTACTACTGAGCCCTGCACTCTATGAGATGTACTACTGAGCCCTGCACTCTATGTGACATACTACTGACCTCTGAGCTCTGCGTTACTTTTTATTGACTCCCTAAACTCTTCAAATCTTTCCTACTTTGTAAAAGGGCATTGCTAGGATATCACCTTAACCAAAAAGCATACTCTATCATGGTGATCTGTATTCCGTGTCAAGTTTCTCAAGTAGATCTTTACCCCTCCAGGATTATCTACCCCGTCTTAAAGCGGTATTAAAGTTGTGGTTTTTTTTTAAAATAACAAACATGTTATACTTACCTGCTCAGTGTTATGGTTTTGCACAGAGCAGCCACAATCATCCTCATCACGGGCCCCACACTGGCACTCCTGGCCCCTTCCTCCTGCTGGGTGTCCCCGCAACAAGCAGTTTGCCCAAGCAGGTGCACTCCCAAGCCACTGCTGTGCATGTCCATTCACACATGGAGCCGCAGCTCGAACCCTCCCCCTCAGTCTCCTGATTGGTTCACTGGCTGTGATTTACCAATGGCTCCCGCTGCTGCCAAATGCCAATCAGGAGTGCGAGTTTTCGGAGAGCCAAGGCTCTCGTGGACATCGCTGAATCAAGAGGGGGCTCAGGTGAGGCTGCTGCACACAGAAGGTTTTTTTACCTGCATGCATACAACCACTTTAACCACTATGGACACGGATGTCTTGTACCACAGTGATGTACCTAGCTACTTGCGAATTCATAGTTTGGTTTGGTCCAAAATGGCCGGTTTCATGCTACTTCATGTTTTTTAAACACTATAAAATAGAGAGTATAATAGTCATTAGAGGTTTCTATAAGATGCCACATTGTTGATATGCCAACACATATAACAAGGTGAAAAACAACCAATTAGAATTCATCTTTCACTCATCTGTCTTCAATAATCCATAATCTGGTTGTTTTCTATAGGTTACTATATGTTGAACACATTCACTGCTCAGCTCATTACACCGCCTTACTGAATGTGTTGAAAATCCATACATTTCCAACTGCTATTTTGACAGTTTTCTTAACAATGACCCGCTGATATCACTTACAGGAAAAAAGACACGGGTTATTGAAACATGCTGATATTTTAAAAGGTTTCTAAGTTATATCACAGGGCTCATCTGCCAAATTGCCTTTATAGCATTGCGAGATAAAACAAGCAGCTGAAATCCATATTGTTCAGTCTGAATTGGGAGTTGAAAAACTACAAGTTCATAACCCCATCTTATTCATTCTTTACATCTATCATCAACTTGTTCATTGTGAAAAAACTGAACAAATAAAGGAAAATGGTAGCGAGGCCCATACTTCCTAATCCTCGCACTGAGACGTGCACTAGGAAACCGCTGTAAAAAGCCCTCTTTCACCAAAACACCTTTGAAACAACTTCACCAGAAGCTGATAATGCGTGCTTGCATTGTAATTCATTTAAAGATTACCCAAGCCATTGTATATATTAAAGTGTCAGGGCTTGAGATCTAGACTTTCAACAGAGCAGGAGGTTCTTTTACACATGGTATAAGTTGTGTCTTGCAACACTTCATTCAGTCTGTGCATCTCTACTGAAGCGTATTACAGGAAACATTTTATGCACCTGTTGGGGTTAGGATTGCCACCTTTTCTTCAAGCCAAACCCGAACATTTTAGTGGCCTGGGACATCTTTGAGTGCCCCAAGGAGAGTAGCAATGCGGTGCACATAGCACACTGCAGAGAACAGTGGGTGTGGCCAAATTGCTTTTGCTGACATCATTGTCCTACCCCCCTAGTGATGTCAAACCTGCCCCCAGACAGCCGTTCTTGGATGGCAACAGATTTGTGTGTGACTGTCTTGGTTACTTAGGGAGCCACAGCCCTGTTTGAATGTGTCCGGGTTTTAGTCCATCTGAAACATGGACACGATTCAAAACCCAGACTGTCCAGGTGTCAGGGAGCTAGCAAGAGAATAGTCGCTCACAGACCTGGCACATTAGCCAATTCGCAATATGGCCTTGCCCGCACAAAATCATGCTGGCGCAAGATATGGATGTCAGATACCGCCGCCCTCAGGCCTTTAAAAGGATGACTGTGGCACATGGACATCGCTGACTGGTCTTCAGCTTCCTGCTTCCTCTTCCTGTTATCAACCCGGCCTGCCCTTGAATACCTCTTGTCTCCCTCCCAGCTCTGACCTCAGATTGTTCACGGATCTTCTCTTGTCTTCTGCCCTGTGTATGACCCCGGCTTGCCTAACCACGACTCCAGCTTACTGTCCTCTGCTTCCGTCCCCTACTATACCTTCTGCTGTGCCCTGTCTGCTGTGATCTGCCTTGGTGCCTATCTGCACTTACCATTACAACCTGCTTCCAGCTGTGTGCAGCCTGCACCATCGTCACCCCTTTGTGTCTTTGAGCTTATCACCTCTGGTAACCACCTGCAGAGAGATCTCCATACCACCAACCCTCATCTAAGACACAGCTGGCAATCCCTGCTACTTTGGGCTTCGTGTTTCCTGTTACCACCTTCAGGGACACCGAGCACTCAGCCGCAAGGAGAGCCCTCTCAACATTTCGGCTTCAGGACTGGGTACGTGACACCGGGTGAATCCTGGACAGATAGCAGCCCTAGTTGGGGTCTGTGAAAATGCAAAGTCCTGCACCCATTAGGCCTTGTATGCATGGGCTTCAGTGTGTAAAAAAGCAATGTATGCAGCAAGATTTTACAAAGCATTGAGCAATCTTTGAGCAGCTTATAATGCAAACTTCAAGTCCATTATGGGGATGCTAAACATAAATTTTAATGGCTAAGTTCACCTTTTCTAGAAAATAGACTATGCGGTCAATGGGCACCAGTATTTATTAAACAAATGCTGCAACTATGTAAAATGTTCAATCATTTTAATGTCATGCCTTTGGTCATTTGGGCCTCCTTGGACACCTGGCCATAAAATTCCCAGTTAGCAACCCCCATGTCCTGCCTTGTTGCTAGGAAGTGAAACCCATTGAATGCCCACTCCCAGCATTATGGGATGGAAAACCAACAGATTTATTTTCATAACAAAAAGGTAAGACCTTGGGAGTTTTTTGGCTAAGCTTCTGGGGGTATGTCAACAAAATTAACAAAACACTTTATAAAACTACACAGCTTTTTAATACTTACTGGGTCCCCTGCACTATATTGACAATTTACTGAAAAAGGTGAGCCTTTGGTTTGTTTTGGATCTTCTAGTCACTATGGATGTAGAATCTCTGTACAGTAACATCCCTCACAAGGATGGGTTGGCTGCATGTCACAGATTCTTATCATCATCACCAAACCACAAATACACTGCTGAGGATGTTACACAGCTCACTGAATTCATTCTTACACACAACTACTTCACTTTCAACAATGACATCTATCTCCAGTGTATGGGCACTGCGATGGAAAGTAAAATGCAAACTTATTTATGGCTGACCTGGAGGACAAATTCCCGAACAGCATACAACAAAAGCCATACAGATATTATCACCATATTGATGATATCTTCATGATATGGACTGAAGGTGAAGAAAATCTAAAACAATTTTTCTCATTGATCAACACTTTTCACCCATCTATTATACAGCATACCACATTATAGAAGACCTTAATGTCTTAGTTCTTAAAGTGAATTTCAGAATTATCCAGGAAAGGAAAAAGTTTGAACTAAGAATGATACTTCTTTTTGACACAAAAAATAACGGCCTACATATAGATATTGGTTTCCTTATTCATTATACTACAGTTTTACGACCCCCTCTGAGACTGTCATCCCTCCCCCCTATTCTATAGCTCTCCCTCTGTCTTATCTCACTAACTCTGCTGTTAGCTTTATTACCATTGCCATAGACATAGATTTGTATGTGTTTGTTTGTATTTTTTTTCATTTACCTCAAAGAATGTATTTTTTTTTTAACATTTTAACATTCTGCTAAAACATTTGTGAATCAGTACTGCTTGGATCTTGAAGAAGGGGACATACCCCGAAAGTTTGTCCCGAAAAATTGTATGTTAGTGCAAATAAAAAAAGTATCATGGACAGTACTCAATTTTCTAGGAGTAGGGAATGTTAAGCCCATTTTTTTCTGTCTGTGCCCCATTGGAGAGCCATACCTTCAATCTCTCCAATGTAAGGGTATATTATTCCCTCTTAGATGGAATAGGATTCCCATTGGGAGGCATCCTAAAAAAATCTGGATTTTGCAACACACTATGTAATGGAGACAAATGGTCACCAAGACAAATAGAGAATGATGAATTCCCCCCCCCCCCCTTATATATATATATATATATACATTTTTTTTTAGCACAGGGGGTGGGATGCAGAGTTTAAAAAATGAAAACCAAAAAATATAAACATGTACTTCTGTAATGCATCATAAATGATGAACACTGATTTCTGTTTTTGTTATTTTTATACTTCTTTTCTCACCTTCCTGTATTATATCTCAATTCCCCCAGAATGCTGTACTATATTTTCAACCAATTTGGAAAATGAGTGCCTTTAATATCCCACTGCCACTCGCTAATTGTTCTTCTTACAGCAGTTATCTATTGTTTCCACAATGTCCTGGCTCTGCAGCCTTGTCCCAATATGATGTCAAGCTGGCCAATGCAGAGAGGCCAATTGGCTGTACCTGCAGGCATTGTACAGCTCTTTCCATGCAGTGAGAGCAGATAACCATTTGAGGTAATGCTTTACCTTTAGGGAAAATGATCTTTTATTTTTATAACAATGTATTTCTATCTCTGGAAAATTCCACAAGATGTCTGTGTACTTTGGCAAATCCTACTTTGAAGAAGCTCTGAAAGGCAGAGCGAATAAGCTGTTTTTCCAGGTGCAGCTTACACTACAGGCACTGGGGGATATGAAAAGACGAAGCAATTAACTCTTAATTTTGCTAAGGGGAAGAATTAAAATACTTCCACACCCTACAACACACAAATATAATCTTGCATTAGTTATAATTATAATCACGCCAGTTGAGATTGAGTTATCCATATAAGCAGTTGTTGATGAAATATTTCACAAGTCACACACAAGTAGGATAAATATTGATTACATTATTTTACTGTTGAATTAAGCAGTATTGGCCATATAACCTCATTATAATTTGCAAAAAAAAGTTTACTGAAATTATCTAATTTTTTTTTGTGAATAAAATTTTAACAAGCGTCAAAAAGAGAATATTTCCTATGTTTTAAGGAACATCTAGAAATGTTAATTAAACCTAAGCAGCACCCTTAAAACCATATCTTTTACCTTGAATTCCTTCTGAAAAAAGACTGCGTTTCCCATGCCTGTGCATGCCCATATCACTAGGCTCATAGCTGTATATCTACAGTGTGATTATCCAAGGCACCGTTCCAACAGACTGTTCGTTTCAGAAGATTTGGAGTGGGATTTGATGAGGTCATTATTGTGCTGCTCATTGTTCTTGCTGGAGAGAAAGCTGTACCTGAAGAACTGCAGTGCTAGGATTTCCCTGCTTCTGCTTTTTTTAATGTGGCAGCTCGATGATTTCTCCACCTATTCTGCTGCTTTTTGATCAATATCCTATCAGTTGTCAGATCGTCAGTCACCAGTGAGGCAGCTCTGACATAAGGAAGCAGAACTCTGCTTCTCTATCAAAATGGTAGAGCAGAATAACTCAGATAAGAAAGGAGGAGCGCACGGTGCCCGAAATAATGCAACTCTTGATGGAAGGATACAATCGTATATGGAAAGTCTAAACATGTAAAAACATACAGCTCGAGCCAACGAGGGGTATTTCAGGGGAATTGACTCCTCCTTCTTCAGGGCAGTTGGTACGTGCTTATAAATGGGGGGGCGGGGGACACCAAAGCAGGTCCTACATTTTGGACTGTAGTTTGGCAAAATGCTGGTTTGTACTGATGCAGAGTGCAGAACAAGGTATGTTAAGTCAGTAAAGGGGAAAAGACCAGCTGCAGGGAGCCTATAGGCAATACTGATACCTAGCCCTTTGCCCTCTGCTGACTTTTTTGGCAAAACTTCCATAGTACAGGCCTGTTTAATTCACAATGTCATCATGTTTTAATTCAATTGTGTCATTTTTGCTCCCGCACATGGCCCTTCCTCTTCAAACTGTCATGAAACCAATAAATTAAAGACTAGCTTCCACAGAAGGAATAAGAGCTTCCCCACCCTGTTCTGTACCAGTGGCCGTCTGTCCATACGGGGCACAGGGGCGCTGCCTCCCCATCCATGTGTCTGGCCTCCTAATCTACATGCAGGGAGCATTGATTCCAATGGGTTGTTTTTTTTTGAAGCACATGATTAGAGCCTGAGGCTCTAATTGGCTTCAATAAAGGGTGGGCTTGGGGAGCAGTAAGCCCACCCACTTGTGTGACAATAGCGAATTAACATTCACTACTGTCTTCCCGATTCTCCTCCCAGCCAATCATGGAGCTTGGGGCATCACGAGAGGAGATGCACCAGGTCACCTGGGCACTATCCAACATTTACCACAGAGCGGGTCAGGTAGTATGCCCATTTGATGAAGTTTTACAGAGGTACAGTGCGCTCTCAGCAGTATGTATAGTTGGGACACTTTTTGTGACAGGTTTAAAGAACAATTGTTGACAGATTGAAGAGCTTCCTCCCACTGATCACCTGTGACAGGGCCCAGGTCCCCCTCCACAGAGCCAATGATTTTATGGGATGATCCTCTAAAAAAACATTAAGGAGCATAAGATAGCATTGGGAAATAAAGCCATTTGTTTCTGAGGCAGTTTGAAGCAGATGAAAAATAGGAGTAGGTGAGTATTCCCATTCCACAGCATTACCCTGTGCCTTAACAGCCTGCTGCAACCACAGGTAGTAAAACAGCATGCTGGAGGGCAATGCAAACTTGAATTGTTTGCATTTAATGATATAAACAGCCCTCAGATTTAAAACAATCTGCCATTTTCTATAAAATAATGCAAGGAGAAGTTCTAAGCAGAATCCTTTTTGCACTGGTCTTCTGTTTTCAGTAAACTGAATTCTGATTGGCTGCTATGGATTGCTGTGCCTTGCATTTATTGCTTTATACAATAGTTGCTAAAGAGGGCTATATGTCTCTTGTTTGAATTAGGCTATTCTCTTTATTGCTTGTGGGTGGCTTTTGGCTTTGGGTTATTTTACCTTCACACACTCAACTTAATAGTGCACAACAGTGGGTGGATTTGAATGCTGCTATTGGACTGATTAGCAATTATAAATCCACCCTCTCCCATGCACTGTCAGTCAAAAGTAAAATGGACCTGATGGGGAACTAGTCTCTCAGTTACCCATTGGGCTCCATCCAACCCCAGTACAAACCTCCCTAGCCATACGCCTGAAGAGCACTGAGGAAGGAGTGTTGAGTGTGTGGACACTCTGACCTCAGTTCACACAACGACCGGTACATGAATCCGGCACAAGCACCAACACTTTCGGTGCTTGGCTAATGGTGGAGTTCTTAGGAGAGTCTACAAATTCCTCCTGATCTGTGAATTCCTCCTCACTGTATCTGGCTGGATATCTAAGAGTTATTGTCCCAAACATTTAAAGAAAATGCTCAAGGTCAGCCTGTATATTTCTCAAAATTTTACAGCCTGTGTAGGAGCTCTTCATAAACCTCATGCTTTTACCATAACATGGATAAATGACTCCACTAATCTGTTCTGTCTTATTGGAAAGGTCAGAGGTGATATATGCTACATTTAGCCATGGTGGCCTCAAGAGGCACTTAGCAGGTGGTTCTGGTACCTGACAGGTGCCTCTTTAACAACTGGCCTTTGGTAGTGTACTGAGCCAAATGGAAAACATTAGTGCAGTGTGGTGCAGCTCTATGAATGTTATTTATCACATTTAAACAATGGCATGCATTGCCGCTCCTGGTAGACCAACCCCTGTCCTCCCGCTTTAGGAGTGTGATTGGGACACAGTGGAATGCTGCTCCAACTTCTTGGGCACCAGATGCTCTTTTGCATTCAGCCCTGGTGTTAATGGTCCCTAACATTTTCCACTTCCATCCAAATGCCACAGGCTTTATAAAACCAAATAATGGTGTCCTACTCCTTATATAATCCTTATAGAATAAACCAGCAATCCAGGAATCAGTGAGAGGACAGCATTGTTATTGTCTTTTTGGGGAGGGGGGTTGGAAACACCAAGTAAAATGAAGAAATCTTACCTTGGTCCTACCCAAGACACAAAGGGGTTGATTTACTAAAGGTAAATAGATTGTGCACTCATTAGTAAATGAGCAGAAGTTTTGCTGACTTCCAATATCCAATCATATGCAAGCAAAAATGTTTTTTTTTTAAATTTCCCTTGCATGTGATTGGGTATTCCTTGTAAAGTGAAACTTTACCTCATTTACTAAGCTCTGGAGCAACTGCACTTGCAGAGTGCAACTGCACATTGCAAAGTACACAGACTATTTGCTTTTAGTAAATAAACCCCAAAGACTGATTTAGCAGTTGCTTGCTCCCTATCATCACATAATACATTTTGGTAGAAGCAAACCTTTAGGCCCCTAAGAGTCACTTGTGAGTCACTGCTCTCTGCTCTGCTTCTCCAGGGTTCACTAAAATGCCAGGCCAAGGAGGGCGCAAGTATGGCTGGAAGGTGGAGCCAGCTATCGACGAGGCAGCCAGGTTATAGTCCACTTTCAGCTGACTCTAGGTCACCAGAAAACAAAAGTAAATGTACTCCTATGACTTTCAAGAGAAGTTCAGCCAAAAATCAACTTGGTCACAGTTCTCTGTTAAGATATTCTAAATGGGGCAATAAGAACATTAACATTTTGTTTCTAATATAAATATTGCTGATCTTTAAGTAAACACAAAGAGCAAAAAGTAAAGCAAAACAGGTCATAGTTTGAGTATAAAAGAGATCACCCCACAGACTCATCACCAATCTCTTGGTCCCATGCTGGGGTTAGGGTTTCTCCTCATGTCAGGGCATTGGACATGCCGCAGAGGCTCAGCAACCAGCGTCTCGGTTCTTAGAGGGTTCACCTTGCTTGCACCCTGTGAACCTCTCCATCCTACCTCACTCACACAGGTACTGATCCCTTCCCGCTGCATTTGAAGACTCTCTTTGCTGAGGCTTAATCCTTTCAGGACCAGAGTCCTTGTAAGCAGGGTTTGAAGGTTCTTCCCTCCCAAATCTTTTTGAACCTCCAAAGTTCTGGGTCCCTGATAGAAATTTACCAATTTACAGAATACTGACAATAAGTCCTCTCTTTCCAACCGGACTACCCCCTCACCCCTCACCCTACATGGGTGAGAATCCCTGAGTGCTTAACCAAGTCTTCAACCCATCCTCCTAAAGGGACCACAACTCAAGTATTTGGGAGATATACCTGCCGTTCAGGACACACTCCCAATGTCCTGTACAGTAGCCAATTAAATATTTTCACCGATGACCTACTGGTATCATTGGTTTTAAGAGCAGGCTTAAAGCAAACATGCAGTGTTTTCCCGAAAATTAGCCTACCCCGAAAATAAGACCTAGTATGATTATCTGGGAAGGCTGCAATATAAGCCCTATCCCAAAAATAAGCCCTGGTAAAGTTCATGTAAAAAATGTAATCTGTTTTGTAAAACGACTATAACGGTATAAGGTGCAGTGTGTCTCCCTTTGTAACTGTATTATGTAAAATATCTTATTTACAGTGCCACTGACCCACCAGAGGTCTTCTCCTCCCGGCTGACATCTACGGCCCCTCCCTATGCAGCGCTCGGAGTGGGCTGATGTCAGCAGGGATCTCGGATCGGAGAAGAAGAGCTCAGACAGGTCACAGGAGTGCCCAGGGGCGCTGTAAATAAAGTATTTTCCATAATACAGTTACAAACGGAGACACACTGCACCTTATACCGGTATCATTTTTTCATAAGTATATCATCTTATATGGACTTTAACCAAGATGGTTTTTTTTGGGGATTAAAATAATGTCAAAATACTGACTGGTAACCTGACAGGGGACACAGGAACTTTTATAATATATATTTTATTGTTTTATTCCAGGTTTTTAGAACATAAATAAGGCATCCACTGAAAATTGTAGCCAAAATTAATATAAGACCCGGGAAACACAGTACTTTGTCTATTCTTGGCAAAGCAATGGGTTTTCTTTAGTCCCCCATTCCCACCATCATATTCTTATATTTTCTTCACTCCCCCACTGCTCTGTTCAGCACCAGGAAGAGAAGGAGATATTTAATACTTCCAAGTATGGAGGAGCATGTGAATCAGTCCATATGATAGTGCTGGGCCAATCCATGCTTGTCAGAAGGGTTTGCTTGTGTAAGCTATGACTCGGGGGCTCATTGCATGCTTAGTGTTTTCTTTTCACTCCCAGCAGCTGAACAGAGTGGTGAAGGAGTGAAAGAAAAATACAGTAAGCATATGCATCTAGGGATGTCCATATTAAAGTAAACCTTATGAAACAAAAATCACTTCCAGCGCTGAAGAGGTCTTTAGTAGTTGAAAAATGGCAACAAGGTCATCAATGCCAGGCGGATGCTGCCCTCATTAGATGGGGTGATCCGATATAGGCTACAAAACAAAAACAAAGGAAGGCGCGCACACCTAGTGCATTACCAGTTATGTTTAATGGGTAATTGAAAGTTAAAAAGAGATACTCAAAAGAGTGGCGGCCTGCAATGGGCCATCAAAGAACACAATGACATAAATGCGAACACAACGCAGGTAGGCTGACGCGGTTCCGGGGCGCACCCCCTTCCTCAGAGCCACGCTTTATTAAAGTAAACCTGTATGGACAAAGCACAGGTTCGCTTTAAGGTGTAGGACAGAATAGCCTTATAAGCCAGATAAAAAAAACACCAAATATAACAATCCCAATGAACAAAATAAGAAATTTACATTCAAATCTCCAGAATGTTCTTTATAAATATGTGTATAAAGGTCTAGTATGAATGAAACCCCCATGCGTCAGTGGCAAATCCTTCCCTTGGCATGAAATCATTTTCCTAACACGAAATTAAAATTTAACAGCATGTGTGCTCATGTGTGCTCATAACTTCTTTGATACATTTTCCTGGCAAGAGCGGATTTTTTCCCTTAAATTTGCACCAACACTTTTCAAGAGTGATCTGTAATGTTATTGTGTTTTCTAATTATATATTTTTTAATGCTGGGTGACATGGATACTACCAACTTAAACAAGATGGAATTACAAAACATTCAGATATTATGGTATCCTAGAATATATAAAATTACATAGTACACAATGTTTAAAATACTGCATTGAAAAAGGACCTTATAATAAATATGTTTTTTGGAGAGTGGAGAGAAAGGTTGAAGCCTCTATCAGATTTTTAACTGTCTGCGTCCATATTGGGGACATTTTCTCCACTTGGCCACAAACAAAACAAACACACATTTTTAGTTAAGTGAAGCTAGTCATACATGTTTAGATTTATGGGGCAGATCGAGAGAAATGTGATAGATTCCTCCACCTACTCTAAACAGCATGGATGGAGGAATCTTCTCTACTAACGGTAGACCTGAACATTGTCTGTCTCTGATAGAATGTTTGGCCAACAATTTATTGGGCAGCTCCTTCAGTTTTTCAGTTGACTTTTGTGGAGCCTTGTGGTGTTAAAAAAGTCACCCATGGCAGGAATTCCACCTATTTAGCAATAATCAGAATACATTTTAGACATATGCTCAACATGAGGAAGAGTTAGAACTTCTGACAATGTTTTCATCATTGTATATGTATTCCTATACTGGTGACAATCGCTCTCACTTGATATCAGGAACAAGGGAATATCCCTCCAATGAAGTCACCAACAGAAGACAAAAACCTGATAAAAAAAAAGCTTTAGCTGGAGTTAGCCTTCAATGGTTATTGAAAAACTATAGGCAAAAAATGACATACAGCACATGATTCTGCTTTAACACAACAGTTTTTGTTTTTCTGAGTCCACCAATAACATAATTTTTATTGCTTATTAAGTGTTTAAGGAACATATTTTTTTTAAGATTTTAAGAACACAAAATGACATCAACCATTGGTGACTCATAAAACAAACCTTTCCGGTATCATTCCTGTTCTTTTCAAGTCTTGAAAGCTGATTCAGACCTAAAGTAGTATGATTTATCATTAGTAATGAAACCACTTTCAGTTACACTAGCGGTGACATCATGCAGTAGGTATCAAGTGCTGAAAAAAGGTCTGCATGAGTAAATTCCGGACACAAAAAGCCAAGTTAGCTCAGAGAACAGGTGTTTTAAGGTTAAAGCCTCCACTCACAAGGTGTTTTTGCTAACTTCTTCTACTGATCTACTTTACCTAACTGCCTGTTCTGAACTAAACCTGGCCATACACTGAGCAAATTTTGGCCGGTTCTTAAATTTAGCTTCATGGATGGCCCTGTCGGCATTTTCTGTCCGAACACCAGGGCTTTTCAGGGTGGATGCAGGGGAATGCAGTTCCTGCACCTCCAGCACTGAATGTATATAATGCCAAGGTTTAATAATGCCTGCTGCTTTGGGATCTATCGTCAATGGGGACAGTGGCGGCCGGTCCATAATAGCTTCTGCCCCCCCCCCCCCCCACAATTTTGAACCAATAGGAAAGCGATTAACTGAACAATTTATTTTTAAATGATTGATAATATGACTAACATTTTTTAACAACTTAAAGTTAAAAAATGTTAGTCAAATTATAATTTATTTAAAAGCAAATCGTTCTATGTGTGTGGAGTGCACTGCGGGGCTCCAGACCAATAGAAGTCTATTAGGTCCATCAATGTTAAACAAACACATGCTTAGAGCCTCAGGCTCTACTTGGCTTGTTTTACATAGTGCTCAGGGCCCTGAACCCTTCCACTTTAGACTTTAGCAAATCAAAATCCGCTATAGCGTCACTTCCGGTTTCTCGTCCCTACCAATCAGGAGGCTGAAGATGGAACACGAAAGCCGCTAGGTATCGGGAGCCATGACAGCTGAGAACTGGAGGCTCCGTTTGCAGGTAAGTACCTGGAAGGGTTTGCGCCCCCAAAAAATGTATCACCAGTCGCACTGACTGGGAGGGATCTATTGTTGCTAGGGAGGTCTATTGCTGCTGGCGGGGGGATATGTTGTTGCTGGGGAATAAATTGTTGATAGGCGAGCTCTACTGTTGAGGGATTGGTCTTTTGTTGCTGGCTGCTGGAGAGTCTATTGATGTTGGCTACTGGGACATCTATTGTTGCTGGTGGGGGTCTATTGTTGCATGGAGGGTATTTTGTTGTTAGGAGTTCATTGTTGCTGGGGGGATCTAGAAACGCATGGATGTGCTGCATAGTAAATGTGTGTAGTTGGGTGTTTTTGCGCATACACGTACACACGCATAAATAGTCTTCTAGCTTTTTTTGGGGGTGTAGCGTAGGCAGTTATACATTAGGGATGGTCCTGCTGTTTGAGTCGAACGTACGTTCGACTCAAACATCGGGCGTTCACCCGTTCGTCAAAATTAGAAAAATATGGGGCATTCACGGGAACTTTGAGCGCCTCATAATGCATTCCAATGGCGGGAGAAAAGACGTCTGCTGATTGGCCCAGGCATGCACATGACCTGCATGCTTTGGCCAATCACAGAGCGCTCTGCTGTGAGAGATATGATTGGCTAAAGGCAGGGTGCCTTTAGCCAATCACTGCTCAGCAGCCTTAATCCACGCCCCACACTATATAAAGCCACTTGTACAGTGGCTCTATGTAGTGTGTTAAACATGGAGATAGTGAGCTTAGGTAGTGACGTACAGGCAGTTCAGTGTAGCGAGTGATTATTGTGAAAAAAGTATTAGATAGATAGATAGATAGATAGATAGAGCCATCTATATATAGTCAGTAAATTCAGGCAGTTTAGTGTAGAGTGAAATATATACTAGATAGATAGATAGATAGATAGATAGATAGATAGATAGATAGATAGATAGATAGATAGATAGATAGATAGAGCGATCTGTATACAGTCAGTTAGTGCAGGCAGTGCAAGAATATATATATTTATATACCTTCCTAGTGTGTATATATATATATATATATACTGCATACATATATATATATATATAACGTGGGGGTCTCCCCAAAATCCAAACTAGGCCCTTCAGGTCTGGTGTGGATTTTAAAGGGAACCCTGTGCGAAATTCTAAAAAAAAATGATGGGGGATCCCCCCAAAATCCAAACCAGGCCCTTCAGGTATGGTATGGATTTTAAAGGGAACTCCATGCCAATTTTTTTTTAAAAAATGATGTGGGGGTCCCCCCCACAACCATTGCCAGTGGTTGTGGGGGTCTGCGGGCAGGGGGCTTATCGGAATCTGGAAGCCTCCTTTAATAAGGGGGCCTCCAGATCCCACCCCCCATGTGAAGAAGTATTGGGGTACCCCTACCCAGTCACCAAAAAAGTAGTAAAGTGGTACAAAAAACAAGAGGCAGTTTTTGACAAGTTCTTTATTGTTTAAAATAGCTATTCTTTTTTCTTTCTTCCTCCATCTTCTCCTGCCCCTGTCCTTCTTCTGGTTCTCTGCATCTTCTTTCGGTCTTCTTCCTTCCTCTCTTTGTCTTCAATCTGTCCAGGGGCGTCTCCCAGAATGGGCAGTCTGCAGTCTGACATTTATTTTATAGTTAAGGACGGGGCCACCCAGTGACGTAACAAGTGACCATGCCCCCTTATGCCATCATTCATTGTCAGAGGGGGCAGGTCACCCACTTACATCACCGGGTGGCCCCTCCCATTCTTATAAAAGAAATGTCAAACTGAAGACCGCCCATTCTGAGAGACGCCTTTGGAAGGCACGGCTGCTGCAGCAGGGGTGGGGGCAGTGAAAGAAGAAGGAAGAAGATGAGGATTGAAGACAAAGAGAGGAAGGAAGAAGACCAAAAGAAGAAGCAGAAGACTAGAAGAAGGACCAGGGCAGGAGAAGATGGAGGAAGAAAGAAAAAAGAAGAGCTATTTTACACAATAAAGGACTTGTCAAAAACTGCCTCTTGTTTTTTGTATCACTTAACTACTTTTTTGGTGAATGGATAAGGGTGCAATGTACCCCAATACCTATTCACATGGAGGGTCAGGATCTGGGGTCCCCCTTATTAAAGGGGGCTTCCAGTTTCCGATAAGCCCCCCGTCCGCAGACCCCCACAACCACCGGCAAGGGTTGTGGGGAAGAGGCCCTTCTCCCCATCAACATGGGGACAAGGTGCTTTGGGGATGACCTTAATGCATTCTCCCCATGTTGAGGGCATGTGGCCTGGCATGGTTCGGAGGGGTGTGCTCGCTCATCTCCACCCCCTCCTGCCATGCCAGGGCTGATGCTCGGATAAGGGTCTAGTTTGGATTTTGGGGGGACCCCTACGCCAATTTTTTTAAATTTGGCACGGGGTTCCCCTTAAAATCCATACCAGACCTGAAGAACCTGGTTTGGATTTTGGGGGGGCCCCCACATAATTTTTTTTTATTTTGGCACTGGGTTCCCCTTAAAATCTATACCAGACCTGCAGGGCCTGGTATGGACTTTGGGGGGGACCCATACACATTTTTTTTTATTTTGGGTGGGGTTCTCCTTAAATTACATACCAGACCTGGTGGACAGTAGGGGTTTCGTGGAACAGGGGT
>BLSH010188236.1:2158039-2183518 GCA_018402905.1 Glandirana rugosa | reverse complement strand
GGGGGGGGTTGGTGGGCAACGCAATGCTTTTCCAGTGATTTTATCAATATTGCCGGGAGCCGCGATAATAAATGACAATTTCACTGACAATGACAATGTCATTTTGCTCTGGCTTTGTTCTAAACATCACAGAGGTGCGCCCTTTTACAGGCAAACTAAGTGGACCCCCCAGGCACGATATTTAAAGGAATATTTCATTTTTATTGTTTCACTTTAACTATTATTAAAATCACTGCTCCTGAAAGAATGATTTAAAAACTTTTTTTGCATTGATACATGTCCCCTAGGGCAGGACCCAGGTCCCCATTCACTTTTTAGGGCAATAACTTGCATATAAGCCTTTCAAATGAGCACTTTTGATTTTTCATGTTCGAGTCCCATTGATTTTAACGGCGTTTGCATGTTCGCAAGTTCTGGTGCAAACCGAACCGGAGGGTGTTTGGCCCATCCCTAGTATACATGCGTATTTGCATGTATACATGCAAACATGCATAAAATACTGACGAGCAATGCAGGTTTTTGTTTATAGATTTACAATTCGCACAGGCTCACCAAAATGGTGTACAGAACAGAAGATTGGTAAAATGTTGCCTGGTCTGATGAGTCTCGATTTCAGCTGCGACATTCACATGGTAGGGTCAGAATTTGGTGTAAACAACATGAAAGCATGGATCCATCCTGCCTTGTATCACCGGTTCAGGCTGATGGTGATGGTGTAACGGTGTGGGGGATATTTTCTTGGCACACTTTGGGCCCCTTAGTACCAATTGAGCAGCGTTTATATGCCACGGCCTACCTGAGTATTGTTGCTGACCATGTCCATCCCTTTATGACTACAGTGTCCCCATCCTCTAATGGCTCCTTCCAGCAGGATAATGCACCATGCCACAAAACTCCAATCATCTCACCATCAGGACACTGTACTCCAATGGCCACTATGAAGACGTAGCGCTGTCACCTTAGAAAAGGAGGTGTATTAGGATTACAGAACACCCCCTCCTCATCTCAATAACATAGGGGTGTTCTGTAGTCCACATAGTTGAACTGGGCAGGGCTGACAAGAATGGAAGCGTTGGCAGTTTACTACAAGTTGTTAGAAGCTCTGTGTATTTCTGGCAAGATTATTTGCAAGTTAGCCATAAAGAAGGGGGTGGGGGCAATCAACAGGAGGGAGGGGCCAGGAGTGCCGAAAAGGGCCCCGAGAAGAGGAGGATCGGGCCGCTCTGTGCAAAACTGCATAGAGCAAGTAAGTGTAACATGTTTGTTATTTTTTTAAAAAAAAAGACTTTACAATCGCTTTAAGTGAGATGAACTTTTATGCCAGGCGCTCCTCAGTACACATCCAAGACTTTACCGTCTGGCAAGATTAGCGAGTATTTTTTTTTGTGCTTATTGAACAGATATAACAAAATGCTTTTACTGGTATAGTTAAAAGACCGAGAGGGAGTAAATAAGTTCATCGTTAGGGTTTGCATACACTTTAGGTACTTAGAGACAGGAAATACCATAAATGACTTAAGCCTGAGTCATCTCTAATGACACTGGTTTTAATTAAACAATATCCAAGTCCTGAATCACATCGATTAATTTATAATAAGGAGCTGTTAAAGTTGTTCACTAGAACAACACTTTTACTTGCTTCTCCTTGCAATGAGCAGATCTTTTTTACCTGGCATCAAAATAATAAAGCTTATTTAGCAAAGCAATGTAAATTTCAGTAATAATGGTTAAAGAGCAGAAACTTACAATACCAAATCTGATTATTTTAAGATGGGTTTTATTAATTTTGCAAATGTAAACAACAATACAATATTGCAATAAGAACCAAAATCTTTTTGTCATGGTCATCCCAGTGTTATTTCCAGAACCAAGTGACATATGACTAGTATCCACATCAATGTGTACATTTCCAGAGAGAGCGATTAAAGTCGGCTCGAGAGCCACCACCCTTAAAATAGAGCAGAGCAGGCTTATAGGCTGACTCCACTTTCATGGAAAAAAAATACATAGCATATACAATTGCTACACAAGTCATATTGCAATTTAATATTAAAAATGGCCTCAGTTCCCAGTCGACGCCTCTTAGGGGGAAACGCGTTGGATGGAGCTGAATTCGGTGCCGTCACCATGCTTCAGTCTGCAGATGAGGACTGCAGCTGACTGCCTGTTTGTTTTCTTCTTACCGTTTTCTTTACATATGTTCCATCCTAATAACAAGGATATACGGAGTATAGCATTGCCAAGTGGAGCAGTTTTCTTATGAGGAGAAAGCGCCCGCAGAGGATTCCTAGGAGTGGAATATCTTTGGTGGTGGATATCTGTGCAAGTGAGTCTCTATAATTTGAGTTCCAGCCTTTCTGGTAAGAAGTGCATATTGCATGTGGGAAGGAGCACTTTGAAGCACCATCATTTAAGAATCACCTTTTTTCCCCACCTATTCTAACACAACTTATGGGACTCTTTTTTTTAATTATTTTTTGTGATTTATTTTTTGAAAATTTTTTTTGAAATTCACCTTTATTTACTTTACTCAATTTTTCCCTGTATTGACTTAATATGAACATTGTTTTTTGATAATATTGAGTTGGTTAGAATGTTTACAGGTTGCGCACTTATTATTTTTTCTGTAATATTAAAAATTACCTTTGTATTTCAGTCCGCAGCTACAGTGTAAAGAATGGCCCCAGAAATGTAATTTACTGCTTGTGTGATTGACTCACTGATTTCCCCAGAGGTATTCACTAAGATACAAGTCAGATGTCAAGCACTCCCTGCAATAAGAATTTCATTTTTGGTGAGACCACCATCAGAGGGGTACAGGCAATACTGCTGTATGGGGCCCGAGTGTCTCAAGGGGCCCAGTGCCAGTTCTCTCTCTCCTATAAGCTTATGGTCACTTCAATGGCCATAAGCTTATATCAGAATTGTTCAGCAGACTCTGCTGAACAATTCTATAACTCTGATCAGTGGATTACATACTGCTGATCAGAGTTATTAACCCTAAAATTGACCATCCATGCCGTCGCTTCCCTATCCCCTGCCTCTCCACCTCCTGCTGCTCCCTTCCACCTAAAACCACCTAAAACTGCCCCCTCCATCTCCTTTCCTATCCCCTTCACCCCCAGCACTGATCCCCCCCCACCCCACACCCGATTGGACCCCCTCCCTAAACCCGATCCCCGCAGCTACCATCAATATCCGGCATCCCTCCTCTGCTGCTCCAGCCGGCTTCAGGTGCTGCATGGGGCTTGGGGGGATCCAGATGTGTCCCCCCAACACTCAGATCACCCCCCATACGGTCCCTCCCCCCCCCATTGCAGCTCCAAGCGGCATCTCCCCTTCCCTGCAGCCTGCAGCTTCTTCATTGAATCTCTCCTTCCCTCGCGAAGCCTGCAGCTTCTTCACTGAGCTGACAGGCTGGGGATTGTGGTGGGGGAGGGGGAGCAGTGGGGGTGAAGTCGGGGCTTGGTAAACATGTGTTTACCAAGCCCCCCGTAGCACAGTGGGCGCAAGAGGCCATCACTAAGATCGCTGCTATATGTCCCCCTGACAGCTGATAATAGTAAACAAACCGCGAGTGTTACTATGTATCAGTCTGTCATTTTATCAATGAATGAGAAATTCCTCATTCATTGAAGTAAGGTGCTGCAGAGAAAAGAGACTCTCTTCAGTCCCTTTCTCTGTGTCAAAATAAGAGTTATGGGGGTCTGTTTAGACCTCTGATATCTCACAAAGACCTCCCTCCGTAAACTGTAAAAAAATGTAAAAAGTAAACAAAAGACAAGCATAGTAAGACCTCCCAGGACTGTGCGCACTCACCCCTCCAAGGTGACGCCCCCCCCCCCGGCATTCACCCATGCACGGCTTCCTCAGCTTCTCCTCTCGGCCATCCTGATTGGCCAGGAGGAGAAGCCGGAAGACAATAGTGAATATTAATTCGCTATTGTCACAAGTGGGTGGGTTCAAGGCGCAGTGGGGGCCCAGGCCTGAAGCTGTGTAAGGGGCCCCAAAATTTCTGATGGCTGCTCTGGAGACACTCCCCAGGGATTAAATACTTCTAAAGGGATGCAGACACTGCAGGCGCCTATACAGACGAAACATGTTGGAATGGAACCACACTACCGTATTACCTTCTGTTATCCAATCCGATGCATGAAATGAAGACACCAACTCATGTATTGATTTTAACCTTGTTTATATACAATTTTTAAACAATGTATCAATAAAATTCATTACATTTTATTCAAAAACTATGTTTATTTTGGCACCGTTATAATCCCATATTTCCCCTTCCAAGCCTTACCATATCATTGGGGATGAGGCGCCGGATAACCCAGTGCCACCGGACTAGTACATCTACCAAATCTGATTTTTACCAAGACCAGTAAAACTCAAATTTTGATTTCTAGATCCTTCCTGACTAAACACTGTGGGGCTCATTTAGTTAAATAGTAAAATAGGAGCAGTCACCCAATCACGTGCAAGTAAAAATATACTTTTCTAAATCTCCCTTGTACATGATTGTGTATTTAAAATGAATAAAGCTTCTCCTTGCACATCCTTGATTGGATGAATGTGCCTTTGTGCCTTTTTAATGGGTTGTTAATTATTTGCCTGGAAATATTTAAGGTTTTGCCACACCTTTTCCAGTTACAACTTTGTAAACTGCAAAAATCGAATAAAACAAATCAAAGGCTACACTTTTAAATATGGATTTCTTATGTCCTTAATTAGTAGTCTGTGGCCTGTCTATGGGCATACTTTACATATTCTCAACAAGCCCTTAAAAGACAAGACATCTGTGACCTTTTTAGATAATTTTATTAGTTATTCATTTTCAAAGATCACAACAAAAGACTGCCAAGATCTGTTATTCATAAGAAAAAAAATAGTTTAGTTTATTCAGTTAATATAAAATCATTTATTTCAATGCCTGTGTTGTTTACTTTAATAATTTCTTTACAATGCGTATAGTTACAAAGACGGATGAGGATTTGGTTTAAAA
Source organism: Glandirana rugosa (assembly GCA_018402905.1). NCBI lineage: Eukaryota > Metazoa > Chordata > Amphibia > Anura > Ranidae > Glandirana > Glandirana rugosa. Next base: position 2,178,513 of record BLSH010188236.1, on the reverse strand, counting down.
AGCTTTTACTGTTTAGAAAATCTAAATACTATAGTGTGCATTATCTGAGGGCTGGTAAAACTTAAAGCGGCTGTAAAGTCTCAAGGTTTTCATTCTATGCATTTAGGTGAAAAACCTCATGTGCTGCAGCTCCCCCCCCCTCCCCAGACCCCCCTTTTTCTTACCTGAGCCTGATCCGATCCAGCATTGTGCACAAGTGCAGCGGCTCTAGCCACTGTCTCTTTCCTCATTGGACAGATTGATAGCAGCAAGAGCCATTGCCTCCCGCTGCAGTCAATCAAATCCAGTGACTTGAGTGCGGGGGGTGGGGCGCTGAGACTGACTGTTTGTGTCAATGGACGCAACCGCGGGACTTGGGAGCGAGCCTGTATGGGTGCCCTCAGGGAAATCTACTTTCCGTTTGGGGCACCCGATGAAGGGGAGGAGCCAGGGGCACCCCAGAAGAGGAGGATCGGAAATGCTCTGCGCAAAACCACTGCACAAAGAAGGTAAGTATTCGGTCCCTGTGACACTTTTGCAAGAAATGAGGGGGGAGGGGAGTAGTTGTCATTGGGACAGGAAGGCACATACAGCAATAAAAATATTCTTGGAAGTATTAACTCTTCCTCTACTAAAAATGTGTTTTTTCGATCTCTTCATTTTCTAATACTTCCTGATATGGCAGGAAGTGAGAGAAATTCTCCCCAGCAGAGGCACAGATTGCAATGAAACGTTGACAAAGGGTCTAATCCTCCCCACTCTATCTAAAACAAATTTAAAGAGCTTTGATTGGAGTTATGTCTAAATTTTCAAAGTGCTGCAGCAGATGTTCCATTTGGGGAAACCCGGAAACCTGGAATCTGCAACCAGAAAATAGCTGTTCAGTGTAAGCTAGATGTGTTGACAGCACTAGGGTCAGACTTAGGCCCCGTCCACACCTGAGCAGAGCGATTTTCACATTTTGCAAGAGTATTAGGAGCATTTTAGAAGTGTATTACAATCAATTTACATGTGTATTCAAGTTTCAGGTGTTTTTATTTTAATCAATAGAAAGCACAAGGGGGGGGGGGGGGGAGATTGGGATGGAGAGCTGCAGTTTTTCAAAAAACATGCAACAAAATGCTCATAAAATGCTCAAGTGGAGCATTTTTCAGGCGCAGTGTCGGCTGGTGAAATTTTGGGATGGGGGGGGGCACCAGAACCCACCCTTCCTTTTTGACCCCTCCCACTTCTAAGCCACACCCCTTTATAGATTCCACCAATTGCGTCAGGAGTATACAGCCCAACATCACCAGATAGGGTATACAGCATCACAGAGAGGGTATACAGCATCATCAGATAGGGGTATACAGAGTCACCAGATAGGGGTATATAGAGCCACCAGATAGGGGTATACAGAGCCACCAGATAGGGTATATATTAACCAGATAGGGGTATACAGAGCCACCAGATAGGGGTATACAGAGTCACCAAATAGGGTATACAGTCACCAGATAGGGGTATACAAAGCTACCAGACAGCAGTATACAGAGTCACCAGATAGGATTATACAGAGCCACCAGATAGGAGTATATGGAGCCACTAGATAGGGTATACAGAGCCACCAGATAGGAATATACAGAGTCACCAGATAGGAGTATACAGAGTCACCAGATAGGGGTATACAGAGCCACCAGATAGGGGTATACAGAGCCACCAGATAGGAGTATACAGAGCCACCAGATAGGGTATACAGTCACCAGATAGGGGTATACAGAGCCCCCAGATAGGGTATACTGCACTATCCCCCTCCCCCCACCACCGAGGGCCTCGCGGGTGGCACTGACAGTACGCACCCCCTCCCAGAGGTCCGGCACTTACTGTGTGTGTGGAGTGGAGAGGATCCTGCTGTCTTCTCCTCATGTTTCCCCTTCCTTGCCAAAGCTCCTAGGCATCCAATAGGATCGCCTCACGCTTTGGCCAATCAGGAAACAAATCTCACAACCTGCCTCCTGATTGGCGGGGAGGCACTTCAGTGTGAAAATCGCAAAAATTAATTCGCTATGGTCACACAATTGGGTGGGATCGGGGCGCCCCAAGCCCACCCTTTTTTTGAAGCCTATTAGAGCCTCGGGCTCAAATCAGGTGCTTAAAAAAAAACACTCCCTCCCGCCCCCGCCATAGGAATCAATGTGTGCTGAAAGAGGCCGAGCGCATGGATAGGAGGGCTGCGGCAGGGATGGGGGGCGGAACCTGTGTGCCCTTAATGCACGGGTCGCCACTGAATTTTCGTTGAAGTCTGTTGGGCCAATCCACCTCCGATCTGTCTAAAATGAATGGGATTTTGTTTGTTGAGCGTAAAATTGCTTAGGTTTGAAAGGGGTCTGTGAAAGATTTAATCATGCCTCCTGCTTTGGTGGCAACTCTAAACTTGTTTATTCCCCTCCCTTTCTTTCCAAATAACTACATAGTTAGCCTGGTTGAAAAAAAAGACACAATTCCATCTAGTTCAACCAATAAAAGGGAAAAAAAATATCCTTATTTTTACAATCCTATATCCACAGTTGAGCCAGATGAAGGCAAAAACCCCCAAGAGGCAATCAGATTTTCCCTGGATCAACTTTACCTATAGATGTTAGTACCCAGTTATATTATGTGCATTTAGGAAATAATAGAGTCCATATCCATTATAACGCAGTACTTTCACTGTGGAGGCTGTTTAGAGTTAGGACTACAGAAATAATAGGGTGCCTTGACGGGGCTCTGTAGCTTACGCATGTATTTGCAAGTGTGTGCAGACTAAAGCCTGGTTTTTAATGCATACTGTAAGATAGGATAATTCGGTTGGTCGGAAGCTGGTTGGTAAGTTGAGCTTAGAATTTCTTCGGTTTTGTTTCGCATGCGTTGCCCTTCCATGTGCTTCTTGCTGCAAAGGCCAGTTATAGGTGGGGGCAGTGGCCATTTGTTTGTACTAGGAAAGAATCCAGGACTTTTTAAAGCAATCTCCTGAGCTGGACAGAGCCACCTCTGGAGGGAGTCTATTCTACATTTTCACAGCTCTTACTGTGAAGAAACCTTTCAGTTTTTGGAGATTTAGCCTTAGGTTCACATTGGTATGATCTGGCATGCGATTTGATATGCCAAATCGACGGCTATTGCCGGCAATAGCAGTCCGAATCGGTGTGACGCCAACTTTGTGGCAACGCACAGATTCCCAAAGTAGTTCCTGCACTACTTTTGGCGACTTCGGGTACAATTTAAATACACATCTGTGCAGGAAAAGTACACAGATGTCTCTGAAATTGCTCCTGAAGTCGGACTGCCATGCCGGTAGGAAATTGTGCGAGTTCAGCAGAACTTGCGCAATTTCTAACCCGCTGCCAATGTGAACCTAGGCTAAATCTCCTTTCCTCCAGACGTAGAGTGCCCTCTCTGTGATGACCTTAAAGTAAATAACTCAACACCAAGTTCACTATATGGACCACTTATATATTTGTACATGTTGATCATATCCCCCCTTAATCTCCTCTTCTCAAGAGAAAATACATTCAGTTCCTCTAATCTTGATGTTGGGTACCAGTACAAATAGAGGCGTGAATCTCTCTAACCGGGACACAGACAGTAATAATGAAATAAAAACTTCAACAGAGGTTCTAACCCTGCTCTGCTCTATCCAAAATGTAGAAAGAAAAAGTTTTACATACATTTTAACCACTTGCCGAACAGCCGCCGTCACTATACGGCGGTAGGTCGGCACATTCCGGCAAATCGCCATACCTGTATGGTGGCTCTTTGAATAGCTATAGCCCACGCGCCAGCTGCACGGCGATGTCCACCATCCATCCGTGATCACGGGAAAGAGAGGCAGAACAGGGATCTGTCAGTGTAAACAGACAGAGCCCCGTTCTGTCAGGGAAGTAGAGAGAGATCTGCTGTTCCCAGTGATCGGCATTCTCTCTCTACTCCCAATCACTACACCCCCCCCCCACAGTTAGAAACCCCTCCCTAGGGAACACCTAACCCTTTGATCGCCCCCTAGTGTTAACCCCTTCCCTGCCAGTGACATTTATACAGTAATCAGTGCATTTTTATAGCACTGATCGCTGTATAGAAGTCAATGGTCCCAAAAAAGTGTCCGATCTGTCCACCGTCCCGCTAAAAATCGCTGATCACGCCATTACTAGTAAAAAAAAAAAAAAAATGAATAATAAAAATACCATAAATCTATCCCCTATTTTGTAGACTAGAACCAATCAATATACACTTATTGCAATTTTCTTTACCAAAAATATGTAGAAGAATACATATTGGCCTAAACTGAAGAAGAAATTAGTTTTTGGGATATTTATTATAGCAAAAAGTAAAAAATATTGTTTGTTTTTTTAAATTGTCGCTCTTTTTTTGTTTATAGCGCAAAAAATAAAAACGCAGAGGTGATCAAATACCACCAAAAGAAAGCTCTATTTGTGGGGGGAAATAAAGGACATCAATTTTGTTTGGGTACAGCGTTGCACGACCGCGCAATTGTAAGTTAAAGCGGAGCAGTGCCGTATCGCAAAAAAATGGCCTGGTCAGGAAGATGGCAAATCCTTCTGGGGCCGAGGTGGTTAAAACAATATATGCTGGTGGTTATGACAATATGAGCGGCACAGTGGTGTAGTGGGTAGTACTTTCGCCTAGCAGCAAAAGGGTCGCTGGTTTGAATCCCAACCACGGCACTACCTGCCTGGAGTTTGCATGTTCTCCCTGTGCCTGCGTGGGTTTCCTCCGTGTACTCCGATTTCCTCCCACACTCCAAAGACATGCTGGTAGGTTAATTGAATCCCTTCTAAATTGGCCCTAGTATGTGTATGTATTAATGTGAGTTAGGGACCTTTGGCCCCTTTCACACTGAGCGGATCCGCTCAGAGGGGTCCGCCAGCTCAGCGGGAGATCTCTCGGATGATCTCTGCTGAGCTGGCGGATGACAGCTCCGTCGCTGTGCAGGGACGGACCTGTCAGCTCCCCGCTCTCCTCTATGGGGAGATTGGATGGGAACAGATCCGCCTGTCCGTTTTCATCAGATCCCATCCAATGTGATCCGATCTGCTAGATGAATCGGTGAACATATCACCTATACGTCTATTTTGAGCAGATCAGGTCGGATTGGATGTCAGCGGACACATCTCAGCTGACATCCGACTGCCCATAGAGGTCTATGAGTGGCCCGTTCGGATCCGTCTGAAAATTTGACAGACGGATCCAAGTGGTCCGATCGTGTGAAAGGGGCCTTAAGCCTCGTACACACGGTGCGTCAGTCCTATGAAAACGGCCGTACGACCACTCGTTGTGCGATCGTCCGACCGTTAGTACGCACGATTAGAACAGCCAACGTACGACGGTTGTACAACTGAAGTTGGATGAGCAAAGTAGAAAACTTTGGTTGTACCAACAAGCGATCGTAAGGTTGTTGTATCGTGTGTACAGAGAAGTTGGTCCAACAAGTTGTATGTGCAAAACACGCATGCTCCGAAGTCAGGAACGGCCGGAAGTGTCCGTTCGTTCCTAATTCACAAATTACATGCACCTCAACTTTCTCTTTATACGTTTTTAACACGTCACTACGTTCGGCTTGGTTGTACGATCGCTTAGTGCATGTCAGTGCGCGAGATACATGAGCCAACATACGATTTGGTCCGTTCGGTCGTACGACCATCGCACCGTGTGTACAAAGCTTTAGATTGTAAGCTCCTTGAGGGTAGGGACTGATGGGAATGTAAAGCACTGCGTAAATTGATGGCGCTATATAAGTACCTAAAACAAAATAAATAAATATTCTGAAGAGTAGTGACAAAAGGAAACAAAATTGAATCTTTTGCACTTATATCTGTCAGTTAAATGTACAGAGATCCTATAAAAGTTTGATTTAATATTAAAAAAGCAGTTGTCTTTATATCTAAAATAAATTGATACTATAGCTGTTTCTAAGAGCTCTAATTTTTTTTTCCTTGTATTTAATCATTTTAAGCTCATACTGTGCTGATGTGGGGTAAAAAGGAATTTTACATCTAACAAATGTTAAAACAAACAAGGCCAACTGGTTATTTCATTTTGTGTGGAATAAAAAAAAAAAAAGAAAAAAAAAAACTTGCCTTGGAACAATACACTGTCAGTTTGTAGCCCAAGTTATGTAGTGAAGCTGCATTTTCACAATAGGCCATTGTAGCTAACAAAACAGTCACCCAAGCATTTAAAGACCTTACATTGTAACAGCATCATGGTAAATATTCATGAGAGCTTCGGGCTGGTTTGATTATAGCATTTATCGAAAGTGTAGAATGCCGCAATTCCACAAATAAAACAAGGTGTGTTTTGGTAAGATTTGGAAAAGAACACCCATTTTCCATCGGGGATCTGATTAGAGTTCACTTTTCATCCTTACGAGAGGCCGCAAATGTGCTCTTCTTCTACCTAAACAGATAATAAGCACTCGCCCCACTACCCCTTCTTGACTCAACACACTGAGACTAATCGCAGATAATTGAGGAGGAGGAGCTGAGGGCCGGGTGAGCTTTTGTGTCCACAGGACAAATGGTCAGTTCATGAGGCTTTTGTCTGAGCCACTCATTTCTTGTAGCTGCCCAAGAAGAAAACACACTAGCGGAAAAGGGAATTAAAAAAAAAAAAATCATTACAGAACTGAAGAGCAATAATATGCTTTTAAACAAATGTTACCACCACCAGAAAATATTTATTATTAATATATATTTTTATATATGTGATGTGAATGTAGAATATATGCGCAAATCGCTGCGTAAATTGACGGCGCTATATAAGCACCTAAAACAAATAAATAAAATAAAATAAATAAATATATATAGTCATTTCTTCTCTCTTTTTATTGTCATAGCGTGTCCTCATTTTAAGGCCTCATGCACACGGGAAGGACGTTTTTTGACTGTTTTACAGCAGCTGCTTTTAGCAGCAGACGTTTTTTTTCTACAGTCAATAAACTCTCCATCATGTTATCCTATGTGATCATGCACACATAGACTCTCCATCATGTTATCCTATGTGATCATGTACACATAGACTCTCCATCATGTTATCCTATGTGATCATGCACACATAGACTCTCCATCATGTTATCCTATGTGATCATGCACACATAGACTCTCCATCATGTTATCCTATGTGATCATGCACACATAGACTCTCCATCATGTTATCCTATGTGATCATGTACACATAGACTCTCCATCATGTTATCCTATGTGATCATGCACACATAGACTCTCCATCATGTTATCCTATGTGATCATGTACACATAGACTCTCCATCATGTTATCCTATGTGATCATGCACACATAGACTCTCCATCATGTTATCCTATGTGATCATGCACACATAGACTCTCCATCATGTTATCCTATGTGTTCATGCACACATAGACTCTCCATCGTGTTATCCTATGTGATCATGTACACATAGACTCTCCATCATGTTATCCTATGTGTTCATGCACACATAGACTCTCCATCGTGTTATCCTATGTGATCATGCACACATAGACTCTCCATCATGTTATCCTATGTGATCATGCACACACAGGCTGTTATCAACTGTTTTTAGCAGTGACGTTTTTGAGCTGTAAAAAAAACCCAAGACCAGAGGGTTCTTTTGGAGGTTTTTCAGCTGTAAAAACGTTCAAAAACGCCCAAAAACGCTCAATAACGCCGTCCACCAACGTTTTTGGACGTTTTAGATCAATTGGAAAAAAAATAAAAAAATGCTGGCCCTTTAAAAATGCGAAAAAGCACGCAAACGTTAATGCTTGTAAAAGTTGAAAAAATCACTGATAAGCTACTGATGTTTTTTGGATGAAGTCCTGTGTGCATGAAGCCTAAACTATATACTGTGTATATATAATCATTTTAATGAGATAAAAGTTACAAATTATTTACATTTTCTGTTAATCTGTGAATTCTTTGGATAACTGATCGAGGTTCTGCACTTTGGCTGTACCACCCTGAAAGTGCTGCTTATTGTAAGGCACACAGGACGTTTTTTGACATTTTTAAAGCGGCTGTTTTTAGCTGCAGACGTTTTTTTCTACAGTCAATAAACCCTCCATCATGTTATCCTAGGTGTTCATGCACACAGAGGCTGTTATCAGCTGTTTTTAGCAGTGCCGTTTTTGAGGGACGTTTTTCAGTTGTAAAAACATTCAAAGGCTAAAAAACGCGGCAAAACGTCGATCCCCAATGTTTTTCGACATTTTAGATCAATTGTGGAAAAAAAAGAAAAATGCTGGTAAAAGCTGTAAGAATCACTGATAAGCTACTGACGTTTTTAGGACATTTTTTTAACATCCTGTGTGCATGAAGCCTAAGGGTGACTGATAGGGATTGGTTTGGGTGAAAATGACAGATTTTGGCACATTTGTCTCTAGGTATTTGTTTTTGGAGGGGTGGATGTATTTAGTGCAGTTTGGTTTATATTGCTTAGGGCTCTTTCACATGCACGGAGCCCGTTTTGACGGGCTCCGCTGCTCAGCGGGGATCCATCCTTTGATCCCCGCTGAGCTGGCGGATGACAGGACAGTCTCTGCACTCAGTGCAGAGACTGACCTGTCAGAGCTCCATTCTCCTCTATGGAGAATTGGACGAACCGTCTGTCCGTGTTCATCCGATCCGATCCGCCAGGCGGATGGAAAATAGGGCTTCCATCCGTCTGTTTCTGGCGGATCGGAGCGGATCGGGTGTCAGCGGACATGTCACCGCTGACATCCGCCGCTCCATAGAAGTACATGGAGCGTCCGTTTGGGTCCGCCTGAAAAACTGACAGGCGGACCCAAATGATCTGTGTGTGTGAAAGAGCCCTTAGTGTTTCCTTTTTTTTTTTTTTGCTTGAAATATTTTATTTAATTTTTTGCTGTGTTTTTTTTCTTTCTGTAAAAAAAAAAAAAAAATCGCAATATATTATAGCACCATTTTATGACGCCAGAAGAAAAGGTTCAAGATTGTAGCCACTTACAGCCCATTACACCCTTCCTAGTGTGGGAAAACACAGGTAACACAGCGGTCATGGTCCTCCGCTCTCCCTGCTTATTCCTCGTGTTTCCTGTATGCAAACACCTCTCTAGGTAGTGTATAGGCTTCCAATGGTGCGTGATAATGTCATAGGCAATGCCCCTACCAGCGGAGGATGCCAATTGACTCCTGGGATTGATGAAACTCATATCCCAGGAGCCAATTCGACAGCCGGAAATGACGTATCTCGTTGCAGAGAGGTACACCAGAAGAGAAGTAATTACCCTTCAAATAAGGTACAGGCGGTCCCCGGGTTACAAACAAGATAGGGACTGGAGGTGGGTTCATAAGTCGAATTTGTTTGTAAGTCGGTACATTTTTTAAGTGTAGCTTTAGCCAAAAAAACTATTTTAAAGCTTTTTGGATAGCATAGGGAAGGGGTAACACCTCTGTAATGTTTGTTTTGCTGTCTATGTTTCTGTTCAGAAGATTTCACCTCACTTCCTGTCCCAACGATAATTGGATTTTGAAAATTTTGGGTTGTTGTGGAAACAAGGATTGGTGATAAAGCTTCAGTGGAGACCCCTTTTCCCATAATAACTCTTACAGGAGTGAATTTCGCTTCCTAGGGGGAGATTTCCTCTCACTTCCTGTTGTCTCCCTCCATTTGTAAGTCAGATGTTTGTAACTAGGGGCAGGGGCGTAACGATAGGGGTTGCAGGGGTTGCAATTGCAACCGGGCCCCATGATCCAGGGGGCCCATGTGCCTCCCTTGTACACCTGAATAGGAGGGATGGCGGGGGTGGCATTTAGAGGACCCAATCTCCTCCATTTTCCTCTATTCAGTTTACTTGTGTTCTGCTGTTCCCAGGGCCCCTGTGTGCTTCCCTGGTCCCCCTGGGGCCTGCTGCAGAACTTGTGAAAGGGCCCCACTGCAGTACCGTAATAAAAGGGACCCACGATAGGCGTAAAGGGCCCCAGGATCAGTGGGAAGGGCCCTGGCCAGGGGGCCCTTCATAATTTCTTGCACCGGGGCCCTGAAGGTTCTAGTTACGCCTCTGACTAGGGGACCACCTGTAATTATACTACAGAAAAAAAAAACATCCAATGTGAAATTATAAAACAATAATGAATGAGCAGGCGCAAATTTCAAAATGTGGGTGAAAGGTAATCATTAATCTCAAGTGAATGATCTGTTAGTTAGATGTACTTAGATATGTGTATGGAATTTTAAGGTACCCACTTGACACAAAACATTATAAAAATGTCCAGAATTTCCAAAGTACCGTATATACTCGAGTATAAGCCGAGTTTTTCAGCACATTTTTTGTGCTGAAAAATGCCCCCCTCGGCTTATACTCGAGTCAGCATCTGGTCAGAAAACTCTATGTATGTGCGATGAGCAGCGCACATACATAGGCTTGTTGGCTGCAGTTCACAGTGACTGCCAGTGACTGGCTTGTCACTGTCCTGGGGGCGGGGGGCGGGTCCGGAGCCGGATCGCGCGTCGGAGCGGCTGAACAAGCAGGCTGAAGAGATACGGTAATGTCCCCTGTAATGATATTCTACAGCGCTGTACATATCGATTATTTTGATGTTTTTTTCATCCAGGTGTAGGATTGACATGTCTAGCAGCTTTTTATTGTAACATAATTCTGTTTATAAGCGCGGATTCTTTACATTATATTATCTTGAATGTCCCCTGTAATGTATTGGTAATTTTTCAGTGTAATGTAATGGGCCCTGCAATGCAATGGTGGTTGTCAGTGTAATTTAATGGCCCCTGCAATGTATCAGTAATGATGATTAATGTAATGTAATGTCCCCTGTAATGTATTGGTGATTGTCAGTGTAATGTAATGGCCCCTGCAATGCAATGGTGATTGTCAGTGTAATGTAATGGCCCCTGTAATGTAATGGCTATCATCAGTGTAATGGTTCTGGCTACAATACCTGTGTTCTGGCTACAGTATCTGTGTAATGGCCACAATACCTGTGTACTGGCTGCAATATACCGTACCCCACCTGTGATTCTGAGCTGTTTTAAATTTACCAGTAGCTGCTGCATTTTCCACCCTAGGCTTATACTCGAGTCAATAAGTTTCCCCAGATTTATGTGGTAAAATTAGGTGCCTCGGCTTATATTCGGATCGGCTTATACTCGAGTATATACGGTATGTTCTAAATAAAATTGCTATGTTTTTATAAAGTTTTGTGTCAAGTGGGTACCTTAAAAGTATCTCTGTGCATCTAACAGACTTTGGATGTGGTACCATAAGTAAGTCCATCTTTTTATTAATTTGGTATTTGAACCCCAGTAATAAAAATAATTAAGTTCTACAAGAAGTAGGTGCACACTCACCTGCAAATAGTGTAAATAGCTTCTCTTTTATTAATAGTTTATTGTTGGATAATGAGTTATAGTAATTTGTCTACACTGGATAGAAACATAAGTGTAGAATCATATACAAAACATATAAAAGCATGTTCAAACAAAATTAGATGTCAAATTAATTAATACATGGGTGATGAAGACATTGGTAAGTGACACACTGTGATAGAACATCAGATTGATGTTATCTTGACTTAGTAAGTACAAGAAGATGTGGATAATGAATGTTTGCATCATAATTGTCCTTATCTTCTTCCACCATCTGTAATAAAAAAACAGTAAAAACAACATTGAGTTCAAAGGAAGAACATTTGTATGGTGTTATTAGGTTGACTGTGTATGAGGGTGAGATTAACGGAGCTTCATGGAATGCATATAGTTATTTGGCTCCTCATGTAATTAGCCAATGTTAGGTAGTTGCAGAGTACAAATTACACTACTAATGTTGATTTTACAAGGGGTCATTAGACCTTTCCATGTAAAGATACCCATAGACATTAGATTTTTAGCAGCTGCGAGTGATGGCTATGTCTTTGCATGCCTTAAGCAACCCTGTCATTAAAGGAGAAGTTTGGAGTATAAAAAAAACAAGCCTTCATATTCACTTCTATGCTGCAGCATTGGTGTAATGCTGCAGCTGTTCCATGTCGGCTCCAAGACAGAGAACTGAGGAATCACATGACCACTGATGACTTCGCTATCGGACTGCTCGGAGCAGAGAGCAGTGACTGTCAGTCATCACTCTCTGATCTGTTCCTCCAGCACTCACTAGAGTGCTGGGCAGGAGAGGATGGCGGGTGCAGCTGGCTTCAGCTCTCAGCGGCGTGATTAGAGCTGGAGCCAGTTATTGAATAGGGATCTTGGTGGATCAATAAAGTCAGAATCCTTCTAGAGCTTGGAGAGGCTCGGTGACGTCAGCTGATAATGGGCTTTAGCCTGCTGTCAGCCAACTCTGTGACCCCCAAGAAGTATGACCAAGAAAGCTTTGGCCATACTTTTCTTTTAAGACCAAAAATATGAAACCGGCACATCTGCAAAGAGTACTTACCTTTCCAGGTGCCTGCACCACGAGAACACCACTTCATTAAAGAGAAATCTTACTTTGATGTATGCATTGAAACCGACAAATCTGGGAATGTCAGTTTCCTTGGTTCCCCATAGTGCTTAGTGGTTCCCTCACCAATTTCCATTTTGCTGCTGTGTACTGTAATGCTGTGGAGGTCAGCAGAAGGAGCCACTTAGCACTTTGGGAGACTAGGAGATCAGCACCCCTGAAAGTGTCATTTTCTCAGTGGTCTTTATCAGAAGATTCTTCTTAAAAACTTTTGTTCAGAAAGCATTCTGTCTCTTCTTTTGCAAGTATGCCAGCTCCATATTTTTTCTTTTTTTTCTCACAGGGCCGCTTTACGATATCAGAGGGTTGTGCTGACATAGATGTTTAAGTCACACAAGTGCATGATATTAATAGGCCTGTTACATGAAACTTGATTTGTGGCAGGATTGAATAGCCACAGCCAATGTTCACTGCAGTTTGCCTGATCAATTCTAAGGCTGCTATATGCACATCATGTACATATACTGTAGGAACCTGCAAAATGGTACTAAATGTATGAAGGTTAAAGTAGATGTAAATCCTAACTGACATTTAGTTTACTAAACCACTGTGTGTTATAAACAACCACCATTTTTATTTTCATTCAAACACTGTTTTCACACTTTTTCATCCTTTGTTACATCTTAGTGCTGTGGATCCCCCATGGGCCCTTTGCAGCCACCTTCTGTCTACACGCACTCCAGAATGGTATCTGGACTATGACAATAGTAGACCGTGCCTGTGAAATGTGCATCGGCACAACCAATGGTAGTCTCCATTGGGAGAGCAGATGACAATGCAGGAGTACAGCTGGGGGCAGTTCCTCCATCCCAAACTCACTCATCCATGTCTTTTATGGACCTTGCTTTGTGCACTGGTTTCCAGTCATGTTGGAACAGGAAGGGGCCATCCCCAAACTGTTCCCACAAAGTTGGGAGCATGAAATTATCCAAAATGTTTTGGTATGCTGACGCCTTAAGAGTTCCCTTCACTGGAACTAAGAGGCCAAGCCCAACCCCTGAAAAACCACCCCACACCATAATCCCCTTTCCACCAAATGATTTGGACCAGTGCAAAAAGCAAGGTCCATAAAGACATGGATGAGTGAGTTTGGGGTGGAGGAACTTGACTGGCCTGCACCTGGAACACCTTTGGGATAAATTAGAGTGGATGCTGCAATCCAAGCCTTCTTGTCCAACATCAGTGCCTGACCTCACAAATGCGCTTTTGGAAGAATGGTCAAACATTCCCATAGACACACTCCTAAATCTTGTGAACAGCCTTCCCAGAAGAGTTGAAACTGTTATAGCTGCAAAGGGTGGGCCAACTCAATATTGAACCCTACGGACTAAGACTGGGATGCCATTAAAGTTCATGTGCATGTAAAGGCAGGCGTCCCAATACTTTTGGTAATATAGTGTACATAAGATTTCAGTTATTGAGTTTACACCTAACTTTAAACTTGTTAAAAAAAAAAAAAAGACGATTCCTCTAGTTATAAAATAAGCAGTGCGAAGTTTTATTGTTATAGTTATAATGAGCTTTGGAGATGTTGGTTGATGTTGGAGGCAATAACCTGTTTAAGCTTCTAAGAGGTTTTAGTGAATGGGTTTACAAATATTTTGAAGGCCAATTCCACTAAAAATTGGTATTTTGGCTTTGCATGTTTGTTGGCAAGTTGAAGCATGTGTTAGCTTCCTATACTGTATCACTCAAGGGACCTCGGGGTAAATTATTTCCACCAGACTTCCTAGCTCTGGCCAACAACTATGACCACTAAAAAGCCAAATGATCAGGTCATGTCCCAATAGATCCACCTTGACTGACACCTTTTTCATTTCTTTATAGAAGGAAATGGAGACACAAATGTGGTGAAAGTTTGCCACTGGAGTCTTATAGAAACAAGGCTTTGGAGGGTAAATCAAACCATTAGTGGCCATCCAAAAACACAAATGTAGAGACAATGATCCTAGCACACATATAAGTAAAATGTAGACAGAAGGGTTAAGGGGGTCTATTTTTTATTTTATTTGTTAAAACTCAGAGTGGGGGGGGGGGGGTTAAACTGGTAATACAAATATTTAAAAGCTTATGTAATAATGAATGAGATCCATAAAGAGAGCAGCAAGTCAGCATTGCTTGAGGGATTAATACTACTTTACAGAAACTTGAAAATAAATTTCGCATGCTACTGAAGTGGTTTGAAACACAGAATAAGTGCCTTCTTGTTAGTAAAGTTTGAGCAGTGAAACAACTTAAACATCAAAACCTAAAAAACAAAAATGTAATATACTGCATCTTAGAGGTTCTTAGATACAGTGGACACATTGGGGTTGATTTACTAAAACTGGAGAGTGTAAAATCTGGTGCAGCTCTGCATAGAAACCAAATACTAAAGTCTCACTTTTTTTTTGTTAAAGAGAACAAAATTGTCATACTTATCTGCTCTGTGTAGTGGATTTGCACAGCGCAGCCCGGATCCTCCTCTTCTTGGGTCCCTCTTCGGTGTTCCTGGCCCCTCCCTCCTGCCAAGTGCCCCCACAGCAAGCAGCTTGCTATGGGGGCACCCGAGCCGAGCTGTAGCGCCTCGTGTCCATTCAGCCACGGAGCCTCTGCCCTGCCCCCTCTCTTTCCTCATTGGCTCAGTGAGTTTGACTGACAGCAGCAGGATCCAGTGGTGCTTCGCTGCTGTCTCAGCCAATGAGGAGGGAGAGTTTTGGACAGTCGAGTCTCTCGTGCAACGTCGCTGGATAGAGATGGGGCTCAGGTAAGTATTAGGGAAGCTGAAGGGGGCTGCTGCACACAGAAGGCTTTTTATCTTAATGCATAGAATGCGTTAACCCTTTCGCCACTGGGTCCGTACGTTGGACCTAACGGCGGGGGGTATTACACACAATCCGGTGGTTGCAGCCACCAGGATTGTGTATGAAACTGACAGGCAGCCTACTGCCTGTCAGGTGAGAGCGTTCGGGCGGTGCCGCTGTCGCCTGATCACTCTCATACACCCCCCGCTATCAGCGCCCCCCGCACACGTGCTCCCGCCATGCTTACCAGGCTCCACTTGCCCATCTGCGGGCCCAGGACCGTCATGGTGGGTGGCGGCAGCTTAAAGGGAAGGAGAAGAGCGGATACACGTTTGTTCTCCTCCCCTTCTTGCAGTGACTCGGAAAGCGGCATCTCTGACGTCACGTTCTCGGTGTTCCCGAGTAGCTCAGTCGGGAAATAAAATTTTGCAAAACATTTAGTGGCACACAGGAGAGACATTGGGGGTTTTTAGATCCTGCATATCGTAATAAAGAGAACCTGTCAGCAAAAATCATCACATAGGGGAAAGTTAAGTGAAAAAAAAAAATATTTTTTTTTTGCAAAAAATAAAGTTACACCCAAACACATAAAACCCCCCCCCCCAAAAATGTTTTTTGAGGCCCCCCACCCCCAAATATACACACGCAGGATTTTAAAAGCATGCGTTGGGTCGCCTACGCATGAAAACGTCAGTTGCAATTCACATGTAACCTATCACCACGCACGCCGGAATGAGAGAAAGAATTCTAACACAAGACCTCCTCCGTAACGCTAAACTGATACCTATAGGGGGCTTCTGAAGCGTCACCTATAGAAAATATAGGGTACTGAAGTTTGTCGCCATTTTATAGGGCGCACAAAAATTTAAGGTTTGGCATGTCAGGTATCTATTTACTCGGCGTAATCTCGTCTTTTATATTGTAGCAAAAATGTGGGTAATTTATTGTGTTTGTTTGCCCTAAAATTCACATTAGTGTGTACTGAAATAATGCGTTTCCTAGACCTTTCCGGTGATATCGTGTGACATAAAAAATTGGAACTACCACTATTTTATTCTCTTGGGTTTCAGAAAATTTCAGAAAATATATGTTTGTGGGTTTTGTGTAACCTTCAGGCCTAAAATGAATTTTTAAACGTGTGCTAAAAAAAGGAAAAACAGCTCTGGCAGCGAAAGGGTTAAGATGAAAAACCTTCTGCCTTTACAACCACTTTAAGGCTGGGTTCACACATGAGCAGCTGCGGTTTGCAGTCCGGAGTTCGGTGCGGTTTTGTTCACCGGTTCAGGTGTGATTCAGGTACAAATTTTTACTAGAATTCACACCTAAACTGGACCCAAAGCACACAGGATCCTCTTCAAAAATTGACCGCAGTCACCCCGGACATGTGAGAACCGGCTCTATTGAAAAGCGGTCCGATTCACATGTTTGCATATAGGTGAACCCAGCCTAATTGAACAACCTGAAGCTAGAAGCTGATTGGCTACCATGCATAGCTGCACCAGACTACTAAACTTTTAGTTTATTGGTTTTCATTCCTCAGTCTAAGAACATTTTCAGTACAGAAAATACCTGTTGGTCTTGCCAGAAAGGCAGTGTCTTTCTGTGAGCTGAAAAAGCACAAACGTCGTTATTTTTCATGTGTAAATTAATGTAGTAAAGAAAAACAAAAGGCAGACATTTTTTAAGTCCAGCCTGTGTGACAACCATGGCTGCCCCCATAGATACAATGGAGAAATGGGTGTAGACACAGACAGGAGGTGTGACGTTTGCAGGATTACTGGGTGAACAAAAAGACTGAAAAATAATAACAAATACAGCCAAAAGATCTAAGGACTGGAAAACTAAAATATACGGTGGAACCTTGGATTATGAGCATAATCCGTTCCAGGAGAATGTTTGTAATCCAAATCACTCGTATATCAAAGCAAGTTTCCCCATAGGAAACAATGGAAACTCAGATAATTTGTTCCACAGTGACTGCTAGTCTATGCAGTATTGTATGTGGCCATAGGTAAAGGGACGCAGATGTATGCAATACCGTATGTGGCCAGAGGTGTGGTGGCACTGCTGAGGCTCAGAAGCGCTCGGAAACATTCGGAAATGCTTGGAAACTGTTGATACTTTCAGTATTTCTGATGGCTTCCGAAAGTCTCCAAGCCTCACCAGTGCCCCCGCACCTCTGACCACATAAGGTATTGCATGCACAGAGGCTTAATCCTGCTCATTTTGCGAGACAGCGGTCGCAAACCGAGCCAGTATTTTTTTTTTTTTAAATGCTCGCATTGCGAAACACTTGTTAACAGCATTACTCGCAATCAGAGGTTTTACTGTATTACATTTTTGGGGGTGGGATACCCTTTAAATAAGGCATTTTGTTTAACTTTTATTTCTGATTTGGCAGATTTGACAAATTGAATGGACCAACTTTTTACTGAACACTAAGCACTCATATTGTCAGATTTCTTTTCAATTGTCTACAGCAGTGGTTCTCAACTCCGGTCCTCGGGACCCACCAACAGGCCAGATTTTATGTATTACCTTGGGGAGATGCAGACTAGAACACTGCAATCACTGAGCAGCAAATTATATCACCTGGGATTTATTTCAGTTATCCTGCAAACCTGGCCTGTTGGGGGGTCCCGAGGACCGGAGTTGAGAACCACTGGTCTACAGGGTCATTCCGAGCAAAATCTACTTTCCAGAGTATTTGTTGGGATTGAAGATATAAAAAGATCTCTCCCTGTTGGATACTTTTACATCTGTATTATATAGACAAAAACAGAAAAGTAGAAGCAACCAAACCACCAAGGTCAGCAGGAGAAGAGCCAGGAACAGAGGCTATCTCAGCACACCAGGTTCAAGCTACAAATAAATTATTGGGTAAATTCACTAAAGCAGATAGACCGAGCAAGGAGATTTAAAAAGAAAAAAACAGCATTTGGGCCTTCACGTGATTGGATGATGGAAGTCAGCAGATCTTCACCACATCCAGCACTGAGGAGAATTGAACGGTCTATTTATTTTTAATAAATCAACCCCAATGGTTTGGGTGGACTAGTTCTTTAATATATTCTTCGACACATTCAGAAAGTAAAACTCCTCTCCTTTTTTCTTAGTTAGAAAGGGGAAGAAACGAAATATCTCAATAGTGTATATCTTTTATCATGCTGACTATGATCCCGTTATTAATTCATCAAATAATCTGTTGTATCTTCAACAGAGATCAGGAAGTTGACATCAAAATTAAAGCGTGCCTACAGCCAAAACTTTTTGTTTTAGTTTTGCACTGGGTAGGTGATGTTAGAACCTCTGTCAGGTTTTAATTTGCTGTCTATGTTCTATTGGGGAGATTTCCCTTCACTCGCTGTCCCAGAGGCAAAACAGGAAGTGAGAGCAAATCAATCCAACGTGAGAAGAGACACACTTTTAGGCTAAGCTTAGATCTTTGCATGTTGAATGCGTTCAAAATTGTGCACTTTCCAGGGGTCTCCAAACTTTATAAATAAAGGGCCAGTTTACTGTCCTTCAAACTTTTGGGGGGCCACACAGTGGCTAATGGAGTAGAAATGCCCTAGCATCAGAGGGGGTAAATAATGCCCCATGTTTGGTATTAGGGGGGGTAATAGTGCCCCATAAAATGTATCAATGGGAGGAATAGTGCACCAGCATTGGTGTCAAAGGGAGGAATAGTGCACCACCATTGGTGTCAAAGGGAGGAATAGTGCCCCATCATTGGTGTCAATGGGAAGAATAATGCACCACCATTGGTGTCAAAGGGAGGAATAGTGTCCTATTGTTGGTGTCAATGGGAGGAATAGTGCCCCATTATTGGTGTCAGTGGGAGGAATAGTGCCCCATCATTGGTGTCAATGGGAGGAATAGTGCCCCATTATTGGTATCAATGGGAGGAATAGTGCCCCGTCATTGGTGTCAATGGGAGGAATAGTGACCTATCGTTGGTGTCAATGGGAGAAATAGTGCCCCATTATTGGTGCAGGGGGAGGAATAGTGCCCCATTGTCGATGTCAGGAACTATGCCCCCCCACTGTTACTGAGAGTGGAGGGAATTATGCTCCAAGGGCTAGATAAAAGCAAGCAAAGGGCCGCATCCAGCCCCAGGGCCACAGTTTGGAGACCACTACTTTAGCAGATGCACGGTGGTGCCATTGATTGTTAATGGCACCCGCACATTTGGCAAATGATTTAGTGTAGCATGTTTTTGGACTTCTTTCCTGAGTTTCTCAAATCAATGGTAAAAATTAATGGGTAACCCTACACGTGACATGGAGAAACCCACCCGAATTTGGCTGTACCTGTAGGTGTGAACCAAGTCTTAGACTGATCATCACTTGAACACCAAGGCCAGAGACAAATCCACATGTTAATGAGCAGTGATACACAATTTGAGGTGCAGCACCATGCATTTGGAAAGACATCCAAAACACCTTGCCGCAAAAGTGTTTCAGGGCACCATGGGACCATGAGTGCTTTGTGGTGTGCTGCACTCAAACAAGAGGTTCCTGTCCAATTTCATGTACACTGTGGAGGGTAAGCAGCCCAATTTAAAATTAATGTGCCACCTTAAAGTGATATTAAAGTCTTGTTTTTGTTTTTTTGTTTAAGAAAAACAAACATGTTATACTTACCTCCTCCGTGTAGTGGTTTTGCACAGAGCAGCCCAGATCCTCCTCTTCTTGGGTCCCTTGCCAGCGTTCCTTGGCCCCTCCCTCCTGCTGAGTGCCCCCACAGCAAGCAGCTTGCTATGGGCACACCTGAGCCGAACCATGCTCTGTGTCCATTCAGATACAAAGCCACGGCTCAGCCCCACCCTCTCTCTCTCCTCACTGGCTCACTGACTATGATTGACAGCAGCGGGGGCCAATGGCAATCAGGAGGGAGAGTCCTGGACAGCCTAGCCTCTCGTGCACATCGCTGGATCAAGATGAGGCTCAGGTAAGTAAGGGGGGGGGGGGCTGAGGGGGGTGGTTGCATAGAATGCATTAAGATAAAAACAAAACATTCTGCCTTTAGAACCCCTTTAATGCTATACACATTGACATGTAAAATCATTCAGATTAACTTGCATGTGCTAACACAGCTCAATGCACCAGAGAGGTGTGATGAGGGCCTTAAAGGTTTCCGCTCACGTCCTGTTCCAGTGAAAACTGTAAATTTTTGCATTTTCCATGGTCCCTGGGAACGGGGGGGGGGGGGG
>BLSH010188236.1:2140374-2154235 GCA_018402905.1 Glandirana rugosa | reverse complement strand
GTATGGATAAGCACTCCACCACCACCCAGGACCAAGCCGCTAAAGTAGCGAGCAACATTTAGGTCTGCAACAAAGTCTTCAAACCTCAGCATAACTATAGCATTAAAATATCCATCAATGATCTAGAACTGGAGGCATCTGCTTTTTAATTACAGGATAAGTCTGCCATCAACCCACAGTTAACCCAGACACCAAGCCCTTGTAGTAAATACCAGAGTTGCCACATTGCCTGTCCAAGTCTTGCTATACATGCCTAAAAAAAGACATGTTCCTTCAGCGCTCAAGTGCCAGAATGAAAAGATGCCACCATTCCAGTGTGTCTATAAGCACTCCACCACCACCTAGAACCAAGCCACTGTCATTGAGCCTAAAGTAGCGAGCAACCTTTATGTCTGCAACCAAAGTCTTCAATGCCAAGTATAATTACAGTATGAAAATGTCCATTGATGACCTAGGACTGGAGATATCTGCTTTTTTAATTAACCACTTGCCTACTGGGCACTTAAACCCCTTCCTGCCCTGGCGAATTTTCAGCTTTCAGCGCTGTCGCACTTTGAATGACAATTGCGTTGTCATGCAACACTGTACCCGAAATACATTTTTACATTTTTTTTCACACAAATAGAGCTTTCTTTTGGTGGTATTTGTTTTGGTAAAGACCAAACATTTTGAGAAAAAAAACAGTTTTCATAGTTTGTTATAAAATTTTGCACACAGGTAATTTTTCTCCTTCATTGATGTGCGCTGATGAGGCCGCACTGATGGGCAATGATAGGCTGCACTGATAAGGCAGCACTGATGGCACTGATAAGGCAGCCCTGATGGGCACTGATGAGGCGGCACTGGTGGGCACTGATAGGTGGCACTGATGGGTATCACTGAAGGGTGGCACTGAAGTGTGGCACTGATGGGCACTGACAGGCATCACTGATCGGCACTGATTGGCAGCACTGATTGACAATGATAGGTGGTACTGATGTGCATTGATAGGTGGCACTGGTGGGCATTGATAGGTGGCACTGGTAGGTGGCACTGATGGGCACTGATAGGCAGCACTGTTGGGCACAGATAAGGCAGCGGTGACTCTCTGTGTGAGGGACTGATGTCCCTCTGATAGAGCCATTGATAGGGTTTTTTTTTCTCCTCATGCAGTTAGTGTGACAAGAAAAAATAGGCGATTACTGGCTCTGTTTACATCACCTGATCAGCTGTCATTGGCTGACAGGTGATCACATGGTAAGAGTTCGGGGTCAGCCCCTTACTCTGATCTATGATCAGCCGAGTGTCCTTGACTCAATGATCACAGAGCGTGATGCACGCAGGTCGCTCGAGCACAGAAGGACGTACATGGACGCCCTCTCAGCAATTTAGGCCCCTGCTGTAGCCATCTTTTGGGTATAGCATGGGCAGAAAGGGGTTAAAGGATAAGTTCACTTTTTAAAAAAAATAAATAAATACACATTTTTTTGCAGTTAAAAAAAGCTTTTTTTTGGAGCCTGTAAAGCATTGCACCAGCGATTAGCAGATCACTGCTGCCATGCAGGTCTCCAGCAGATCTGCCAGTGTATCTGCTTGCCCATACATCCCGTACAGGTAAGCAGATACAATCTGACAGGAAGCATGCATTACCATGGCGCTCCACAGCGCCGTGGTTTTTTATTGAAAACTACAAGCCGACAGCCACAAAGGCCGCCGGACCTTGTAGTTTTCCATGCACGGAGCACTGTGAATCAGTGACACAGCCGGGCGGGCGGAGCCCTGCTCGGCCACATATTTTTAAAATTGTGACAGCTAGAGGGGAGGGAAAAGAACACCGCTAACTTGCACAGCGGGGATCAGAGAGGTGCCGGGTGCAGTCCATTCGTAACATGTTACACCCTGAATATGGGTGTAACATATAACATGCTACAAAAGGTGAAATCATCCTTTAAAGGCTAAGCCTGATTTAAAAAAAATAATAAATGCACATCTTTTGCAAGAAAAAAAATGTGCATTTTTTTTTTTTTCTTTACAGGAGCCTGAAAAGCATTGCACCCATGATCAGGCTCATTCAGACTCTTCCTCCAATTCTCCAATTGCCCACATAGAGTTACTGGATTTCAGTTGGAGAGCTGGAGGGAAGTTTCAATGGACTATGAGTGTGGTGATCATCACACTTGTATTTCATTGAGAGCTACAAGACCGTCTATCACAGTGGAAGACAGGACTTGCAGTTCATTCATTCACGGACATCTGTGAATAAGTGACGTGGCTGTGTGGGCGGAGAAGATATGCCACATAAAGGAGGAGGGCGGCAGCTTTGAGGGTTGAAGGTGGAGGATTTGCTGGACACCCTGTTACACCCCATATAACGTGGTGTAAAAGATTGAGTTAGCCTTTAAGGCTTAGTGCAAACAGGCTTATTAAAATACTCCTATCTACACCGGATCCTTCTACCAGGATTTGCCAGAAAAGTAAAGCATAACAATTGCACACTTTGGCGCATAATTATGTGCATTTATTAGCGTTTACAAGCATATGGTGTTTAGATGCATATGCATATACATCTATTCCGTTGGCTAGAATATATATTTCTTCTAGCCACTAGAATGAATTTACGTGCCTATCAGTGACAAAGGGTAAAAAGGTGAAAGTAGTCATTTCTAAAAGAAAAAAAAGGTCAGCTGTTCATGATACACAGTGCTTTAACCTCTACAGGTCCGCGCTATTGACAAAAGACGTCAACAGCGCGGACCTGAAAATCCGGGTGGACGTCCATGGACGTCCGCCCCTTTACACGCCCCCTGCGCGCTCTGGGCGGCGGCGGCGCGCGCACACGCCGCCGCCGCACGCTGCGGGGGCGTGCCCGCGGGTCGGGCGGACTCGATGTCCGCTCCTGACCCGCGATCGCCGTACAGAGCAGTAGAACGGGGAACCGCCGATGTAAACACGACGGTTCCCCGTTCTGTGACAGGGGACAAACAGATCTACTGATCCCTGTCACTGGGATCAGTTAGATCTGTTATGTCCCGACCAGCCCCTGCCCCCCCACAGTTAGAACACACCCAGGGAACATTGTTAACCCCTTCACTGCCCCCTACAGGTTAACCCCTTCACTGCCAATGACATTTATACAGTAATCAGTGGACATTTAAATTTCTGATCGCTGAATAAATGTCATTGGTCCCAAAAAAGTGTCAAAAATGACCGACATGTCCGCCCGGATATCAAAGTCCCGATAAAAATCGCAGATCGCCGCCATTACTAGTAAAAAAAAAAATAATAATAAAAACGCCATAAATCAATTCCCATAGTTTGTAGACGCAATAACTTTTGCGCAAACCAATCAATAAACGCCGATTGCGATTTTTTTTACCAAAAATATGTAGAAGAATATAAATCGGCCAAACCCAATGAATAATTTTTTTTTATTTTTTTATTTTGGGATATTTATTAGAGCAAAAAGTAAGAAATATTGTTCTTTTTTCAAAATTGTCGCTCTTTGTTTTGTTTATAGCGCAAAAAATAAAAACCGCAGAGGTGATCAAATACCACCAAAAGAAAGCTCTATTTGTGGGGAAAAAAGGACATCAATTTTATTTGGGTACAACGTCGCACGACCGCGCAATTGTCATTCAAAATGCGACAGCGCTGAAACCTGAAAATTGGTCTGGGCAGGAGGGGGGTTTAAGTGCCCAGTAAGGAAGTGGTTAACAAGCTACATATCATCCACTTAATATTTACATCTACTTTAAGTGAGGTTGAACAGCCCCAAGGAGCTCCAAATAACTCACAAGGGTTGGCACTTCTGGAAAATGCCAGACTTACACATTGCCCATCTGTGCCTCTGCTCGCCCAGCACCCAGGGCGAAAATGTCCATATGCGCCCTCCTCCACCGCTGCTAACACATGTTGTAGGTGGGTGTACCACTTGCATGCTTTGATGCACCTATTCTCAGGCTGCCTATAGTTGGCATGTAGAATAAACTGTACATGCATGGTTATTCACTTGCTTTCTAGCACTTGGGGTGCGTAGTTGCACATGTGCAATGTGTTTTTCATGTTGGCTGTGGGTGCTTGGGGCAAGAGGGGCGGATTGAGGGCACATTGGAGTGCAATGCGACAGCTTCAGGTGAATTCCTAGGGACTCCCAGAGACAAAATTAACAAAGAATTCTGTTTGGGCAGGATGGTGAACCTTTTCAATGGTTTCAAACCTGGAGAGTGGTGCCAAAAAAAAGTAAGAGGTAAAAATTATTTGATACTGTACTCTAAGGGTAGATCAGTGAGCAACACCATAGCAGATGAGATGTGCAGGATGCAGAATCAGCTGTTCAAGGATGCCTTAGATTTGATGAGGAATACAGTGCAAGCCCAATTAGCCAAAATAGACTTTGAGATGGCATTTAGACTTCTGCCTTTACACCTCGAGACCTGGAACCTGGTACCCTCTCTCTGGGTTTTGAATGGGAATGAGCTGCCATACAGAAGAGTTCTAATGCCAAGGGCAGAAAGGGGGGAAAAGAGGCTGAGACAGTACACAGTGAGCATTCTGCAAGAAAAAGGGAGGGTGTCTCGGCCTTCCCTCAAACTGCTTATGTCAGGCGGAGCTAAGCTGAAAGACAGGGTTCAAGCGGGTCAGGAATATGTTATGAGGACTCTGGGAGTGAACGGACACAGGCCTCGGCAGAGTCTGAGGTTTAACTGATGGTGTCTTCAGTTATTATTGCGTGTTATTATTGTGTGGCAAGCAAGGTGACTCAATCTGCAGGAAGGCTCTACTGTGATTTAACTGAAATTGTTTAATAAATGTGGATTCCACCATTTTTTATATAAAACGTGTTGTTTGTCTTTACTTGGGGCAAAAAGGACAGAGTGGGCTCTCCATCCCTTAGGTACAGCATCAACATGAATACGGTTATGACGTTAGGTGCTATTTTCTCCCTGAGCAGTCATGGATGCATGGGTTCTATGTAAAGATGATGGCACAGTTGGGCATCAGGTCAGGGAGCATTTAGGAGGAAAGGGGATGAGATGGATAAAGAGTTGGGGGCAAGAAAAGGCTGGTGCATGACCGAAAGTGGTCTGCTAGCACAAGAAGAAAAGGGGTGTGGCCACAGACACAAAAACAAGGGTGGTAGGGATGGCCTTTCATACATTCAATTAATCTAGAAAAAAAGGGCTTTGTGCCCACCCATAACTAGGATTGTCTTTTTTGCTTTCACAGGTCTGATTCAACATGTTGGTGGAGTGGGTAAATGGATTAGGGCACATTGCAAGGTGGATTCATACCCTCCCAGGGATGCAACATCAGTGGTGTCCACAAAAATGCTAATTTTACAACTGCCCTATTGGAAAATGGTGGGTTTATGGACACTCACCAACTCAAATATTGCTCTGGTGGGACTGGAAGATGTGCGTGGTAGTTTCAGATTTTATGTTCTGTTCAATATGGGAGGTCTGCTTTCACCTGGACTACCATACAGTGAGCTTTCATCAACGTGGAAGACCACAGTTGTTAAAGCCAAACTCTTTTTAGGTTTAGATAAAGGGAGGAGGAATTAGAACCACTGTCAGGTGTCAAATAGGGAACTTTCTCCTTGGTTATTGCCCAAGTGACAAAGCTCTCACTACACAAGAAGTTAGGGAAAATCTGCACCAAGAGCAAAGACAGCAATAAAAAGCTGATAAGGGTTCTAGCCTTCCCCTACTCTACTACTGTGGAAACCATTGTCACTGCGACAGTAATTGAGGTGCACTGGATACTGTAGAGGTAAAAACCCTATAGGGGTTCAGAGTTTTCTCTACTCTTTCCGAAACAAAAAACATTGTTTTGGCTGAACAAATATTTTTAAACCACAACAGAAATTAATAGCCCTTTAAAAAATAATATAACAAACCCAATTTTGCTACAATAATCAGCTTCAAGCCAGAGATTTCCCCGTAACACCTTTTATCTGCTGTTAGATGTCCTCAAGCTGATGACCAGAATCATTTTACCCACTCTGAATTCAGGTCATCGTGGACCTGTGCCAGCCTGTTAATGGACAGTGAAAGGAGAAGCAGAATAGTGATGAGCTGATCGATTGATCCACTTGGATACAATTAGCCTGCCCATACATAGTTTGAATATCGGCCAGTCCCTGCTGAACTAACTGAGATACGAACTTTCAATGTCCAGCTTAACCCTACTGTACAGGGACTGTAAAAGGCTGATACCAGGTCATATTCAGGTAATTACACTCAGTAACGAGACAAGGTCAGCTAGAGCGCAGGCTGAACATGCCAAACTGCGCCCCCTCAAGATGTATGAGCATTATGTGTCAGCAAATCCCCCCCTCTTCATGATTACCTGATTACCCCCTAAGCATAAATACCCCCTCCTCCCAGTACAAATCGCCCCCCCCCGCTGAAATCCCCCTTCCCAGTACAATCTTTGCCCCTTCCATTCGTCAAAACCCCTTAGCACAAATGCACCCCCCCCCAAAAAAAATCCCCTCTCCAAGCACAAATCCTCCACCCCTCAAATGCCCCTCCGAGTACACATTCCACCCCCCCCACTACAAATCCCCCTCCTAGAACATATACCCCCTCCATCTCCTCTTCTAGCACAAACCCCCAAATCTCCCCTCCTAGCACAAATCCTTTTCCCATCACAAATCGCAGTGCTCCCCACCTCATATGAAACCACAGTGCTCAGGGCAGCTGCCCCTCCTGCTCATCCTTTGCCCTGGCCCTGATTACACTGTTTACATTTAAAAAGTATATTTAATTGATGTATTAATACTTTTAGAGATGCATTAATCTGTGTCTTTTATACAGTACTTGCCTAGAGTTCAGCTTTATCAAATTTGGACTTCAATGCTGATGATGAATTTTGACACACTGGCAGTCCAGGTGATGGAATTGGTGGCTGCCCATGCACTCGCTGCTTGCTGATGTAGAAGATGTAAAAGGAGAATTAATTTTTTTACATAATAGTGCAAATGAATTGAAACTACTGCTGTGCCAATTAAAAGCCATTTCAAACAATTTCTACCCCGAGTTGGCATGCAGTCTTCATTTTATCGTTTTCCTGGTATGAAGCCCAGATGCAGAAGAACCAAGGGGTGAGGTGTAACCTAAAGCCAAGGTGCAGGGACTGAACTGGCTTTGAGTGAAACATAACTGTTGCAATCCACTCCAATGATTATTTGGTCACTGAAAACCAGGACTTAATTGAAACCATGAGTGGCAGGCTGCTATTGACTATTCGCTTTTTACAATTGTTTCCTCTGTGAAAAGGTGAAGGAAAGCTTCCACAAAATTGCTACCAGCATTAATGTATAGTTATATACAACCTTCTATTCTCAGCCTTTTCAGGGCAGTATCAATGGATTTGCTGATCAGGAGGTCAGCCTTGCACAGAAGAAATCACTACACATGGTCAGAACTTTACTTTAAACACCTTCAGTTCTGATAAGACTCTGAAATGTTTTCAAATACATCCATGAATGTTGCTCATAGATCTTTTATATTTCTGTATTGTAGCCGCAATGTCTCTATAAACAGCTCTGAAATCAATGGTGACACTAACGAACTGGAATTCAAGCAAACCACTTTTAGGTTCATTTCCCAACGTCCTCTTTTGTTAAGTAATAAATTGCTTGCTAGAGATATTTGTGTCCGTGACACAGTTAACTCAGTAGCATGAAAGTCTCCGGTTCTGCAATTTGATGTAATGGATTTTGTAAATGGAACAGTGGCAGATAAAAACCGTGACAATCCCCAGTGCTGCGTTGTGTCAAATGATTGTATGTTAACAGGATGCTAATTGCATTGTTTCCAAACCTAATGGCACTTTGGTGTCACTTGTTAGAAAAACCAGGTACAAAAAAAAATATGAAATGATAAGTTTCGCTGGACAAGGACATCAAAGCTGAATAGATACACAAGCTTTGTACAATAACATGACAATGGTATTAATACTGTGTGCTGGAAAGTGCTGCTTTGTAAAGCAAAACCTTTGTGTTCTAACTAATGATCTCATAAAGTGAAGAATACGGTCATACGAATTGCGGCAAATCCCCTCTAGAGGGCTGTAAAGGGCACCTATGCAGTTCAATGTGGAAAGCAGTAGCCTGGATGTGTTATTTCCATATCTATTATTTTAAGTTATTTTTTTTTACTTTACTTTTATGTTTATTAAAGTAGAACTATAAGCAAATTTTTTTTTTTTTTTTTTCATTTTGGATAGTTATAGCTCTGTCCAATTTTTTTTTCCGCCATCTGTGTCCCATTGCGGGGATTTCCCTTCACTTCCTGTCCCATAGCCAAACAGGAAGTGAGAGAAAATCCCTGCAAATTTGGGGAATTCCTTGGGGACCCCCAGATCGCCATAACTAGTGCCTCCATTGGAAGATTTCCCCTCTATTACTTTTCTGGGGACAACCCAAAATTTGGGATTTTGTTTTACTTTCAGTGATAATGGTAAACAGGACAGAGAGGATGAATCTCCTTAACTGGGACACAGACAACAATAAGTTATATGTTATAATCCCTCTCCCTTATATCCAGTGGTGGCTGGTGGTCCGGTCATCAGGAGCACTGACCCCATCTATGATGGTCAGCGCTTCACCCGGGGGACGGGCAGCGGCTCCTCCTTCCCCTACTCTCCTTCATATCACGGGCAGCTGAGGTCCATTCCCTTGCTCTCCTCCGCGGGCATCATGGGCGGCTTTACTCTTCCCCTGCTGTTCTCCTCAGGCATCATGGCAGCTTCCGTCTTCTCTCTCCTTCTCAGTGGCCAATCGGAACGATTCTCCTTTTGGAGAAAGGAGCCTCTCGCTCTAATCACATGCTTCAAAAAAACAAGACACCCCCCCATTGGAATCCATGCTTCTGGGACCCTGCATGTAGATCAGGGGGCCGGACATATGGATAGGGGGGGCATCGACGGTGCGCCCCTAATGGATGGGCCGCCACTGCCTCTATCCAAAACTAAAATAAAAGTTTTGCCCTTCCTTATACTTTAAATAAATGGCCTCATGCACAATGGACACTGTTAACAATGTTAGGGGTGTATGGCGTTTTTTTTCTGTCTTTACATGCCCCTGCCTGTTAGCCTATGTGTCCATGCACACATAGGCATTTAGAGACAGAAAAAAACTCACTGGCAGCATGTCCAGGAGCAGCAGCGTTTTAGCAGAAAACTAAAACAAAGCACTTGATGCGGGTAAACACGAGTTAACGCCAGATGCTAAATTATTTTTCTGGCCAATTAAATGAATTATGCCTAAATGCTTGAAGTGCCTAAACATGCCTAACGCTTCTGAGTCCAAGGCTGCTATTAGAAATCATGGGGCCCCGTGCAGCCTACCTGACAAGGCCCCCGGCTTTGGTGAAATATCAGGAGTCTAAACAGACCCTTGATGTCTCATATTTGAGATTGAGAAAGGGACTAAAGACGGAGATTCTCTCCAGCCTTAGCTACACTGAAAATGAATAGGAAGCACTCTAAGGCTTCCTGTTCATTCACAAACTGAAGCATAGTAAACACAGTTTACTATACTTCGGTGATGAATGGACACAAGAGTGACTGGCACTGATCACTCATTATTTTCATTCAGGAAAGGAAGGGGCCAGTAAATAGGGCATATTTACCTCCACTCACCATTGTGAAACAATCCCCCCTTTGTTCCCACAGCAGCAGCTGGCAGGAGAGGACAGGAGGGGAGCCAGCAGCGCTACAGGGAAGGGGGGCCCAGACTGCAAGGTCGTTGAGGTGCAAATGCTGATCCCCCTGCAGCGCAGCCAGAGGGAGAAAAAGGGGAAGCTGGCAGTGCTGCAGGGGTAGCCACAACTATGGGCAATAAGGCAGTACAATCGGCCCTTCTGCTTGACAGGTGCCGGGCCCCCTTTTTGAACTGATGGGGCCTGGGCCCAGTACAAGAGGGCTGGCTATACTGCCTTATCAGCAGTCTTGTCCTTTTTGTCCGTGAAGGTTTGCATTTATCCAGATCATGGTATAGCTAAAAGTAGTTAGCCACATTCAACTGGACTTGCTCTGTAATCTTGAACATATTTTGTAGTTTCTCCAAGCCACTTCTTCAGTTCCATTGGGTGTCAGGAACATACCCCGGCATTTATTTCCACACAGGTAGCACAGACACAGTAATCCACTCACCATGGAATTTGAAGATGTTGAGTGTCCAAAAACAAATGCCCTATCCTTGGCTCTAGTAGGAGCAATAACGTCAAATTGTTGGAATTCTATAGAGGAATAGTGTCCCATCATTGGTGTCATTGGGAGGAATAGTGTCACGATCCTGGTGGTGGAGTCTGTCTTAGCAGGGAACAACCACTCTTACACACCCGATTCTGGGACCCCTGGTAGTGTAGACAGGAAGTCCCAGAGAGCAGGATGGCACGAGGGCTGGATGGTCACTGGTGGTGATGTGAGGCTCCAGAAGGTCGTGCAGACAGAAGAGTGGTCGTGCAGGCTGGGTCGGCAACTGGCGGATCAGAGAGGCACAGAAAGGGCAGACAGAAGAATAGTCAAAGTCCAAGCAGAGTTCGTTCACAGGCTGGCGGCAAGGTACAGAAGGGTCAGACAAGCGGATGGTCGTGGATAGCCAGGGTCGGTGCAAGCAGATAGGTAGCAGGTCAGAGCAAGCCGGGTCGGTACACAGGAACAACACAGGAAGCAGGTTTCAGGTAGGAGAGCTGAAGCTCACAGGTACTCAGACGCTGTAGAACGGACAGCACCTGCTGACAGGTGCAGGGAGCTTAAATAGGACTATTTGGTGAACGGCAAAACTCGGCAAAAAAGTCCAGAACATGGCCTGACTTCACCAGGCAAATCTTTTCCTAACAAATAGTGCCCCATCACTGGTGTTTGTAGAGTAATGATGCCTCATCATTGGAGTCTGTGGGAGAAATTGTGCCCCATCACTGGTGTCAATGGGAGGAAACAGACCCCTGATGTCTCATATTTGAGACTGAGAAAGGGACTAAGGACAGAGATTCTCTGCAGCCTCGCCTACGCTGGGGATGAATGAATAGGAAGCCCTTTGAGGCTTCCTGTTCATTCACAAACTGAAACATAGTAAACACAGTGTGGTGCTGATCGCTCATTATGTTCATTCATGAAAGGAAGGAGCCAGTAAATAGGGCATATTTTCCTTCCCCCACTCTCCATCCTGAAACAATCCCCCATGTGAATGCAGCAGCAGCCAGCAGGAGAGGAGAGTAGAGGAGGGAAGCCAGCGATACTGCAGGGGTGGGGGGCCCAGACTGCAAGGTCATTGGAGTGCAGATATTGATGCCCCTGCAGCACAGCCAGAGGGAGAAAAAGAAGGAGAAGCTGCCAGCACTGCAGGGGTAGCCACAACTATCGGCAATAAGACAGTACAGCCGGCCCTTCTGCTTGACAGGTGCTCAGGCCCCCCTTTTGAACTGATGGGACCCGGGCCCAGTACAGGAGGGCTGGCTGAATGTTGTGGAACCACCATATTCTAGTTCAGGATCTCCAAACATTCTAAACAAAGGGCTAGTTTACTGTCCTTCAGGTATTAGAGGGCCCAGACTGGGCGATGTAAGTAAACAATGCCCCATCCTTGGTTCTAGTGCAAGCAAATAATGTCCCATTGTTGGTATTCAAGGGAGGAATAGTGCCACATCCTTGGCTTCATTAGGAGGAATAGTGCCCCATCATTGGTGTCAGCAGGAGGAATAGTGCCCCATCACGGGTGGCAGTGGAAGGAACATCACTGGTGTTAGTGGAGTAATGATGCCTCATCATTGGAGTCTGTGGGAGGAATTGTGCCCCCATCATTGTAGTCTGTGGGAGGAATTGTGCCCCCATCATTGTAGTCTGTGGGAGGAATTGTGTCCCATCATTGGTGTCAGTGGGAGGAATAGTGTCCCATCACTGCTGTCAATGGAGAAATAGTGTGCCATCATTGGTATCAATGGGAGGAATAGTGCCCCATCACTAGTATTAGTGGAGTAATGATGCCTCATCAATGGAGTCTGTGGGAGGAATAGTGTCCCATCATTGGTATCAGTAGGAGGAATAGTGTCCCATTATTGGTGTCAGTGGGAGGAAGAGTGTCCCATCATTGGTGTCAGTGGGAGGAATAGTGTCCCATCATTGCTGTCAATGGAGGAATAGTGTTTCATCATTGGTGTCAGTGGGAGGAATAGTGCCCCATCATTGATGTCAGTGGGAGAAATAGTGTCCCATCATTGGTGTCAGTGGATGGATGAAATGGTGCCCCAAGGGCCAGATAAAGGCAAGCAAATGGCCACATTTGGCCCCTGGGCTGCAGTTTGAAGACTACTTTTCTAGTTACATAAATCCATCTCTGGTGTCAAGAAGTCTGCATAGCTATCAAGTTATCAATTTAAAGGGCTAAAGGCATTAATTGTTGGGAAAGCTCCAGGAAACTGTAAATGAATAACGCGGGTGGGTGGTCAGAATCCTGCACGCCTGCGCTCTTTTCAAATTGTGACAGCGGGTTTGGACAGAGGATCCCCTGGCTGCTGTCACGGGGAGAGGGGATTGAGGGGTAGAGACTGCAGATGCTGGAAAATGTGACATGTTTCACCCTAAAAACAGGTGGAACATGTAACGTGTTCCCAAAGGTGAACTTATCCTTTAAGAATGTGCTACAGCACTTCATTATAATATATCGGCACTCACAATTTACTCTTACTTTCCATGCAAATTCCCACAAACACCTGTTGAGCCTCTCAGTAAAGTCCACCTAATGAAGCTTCCCATGATGGTGTGGCAACAACGCTGCACTGCTGCTGAATTCAGAACTTAATTGCCACTCTTGTGTAAGCGGCGTCTGCTTGCGAAGGACTACAGTAGACAAGGAAGATGTTGCAGGTGGTGTGGCTAGCAGCATTGACACTGCTAATTCACAAGTCTGTAGCTTGTCAATCAGCTCCTGGTCACACCTAGTCCTGTCCACTGTTTTCTGGATTGACAGCACTGCCCCTGCTGCCGAAACCCTCCCACTGTGAGCTGTAGTGTCTGGGAGAAGAAGCGTGTGGGACACAAATGAAGGGGGATTTGGCTCAGTCAGTGAAGCTAAAGAAAGTTTCCTGTTTACTTTATGAGGCTTCTGCTTCATGTAATAACAGGTTTAAATTGTTTACACAGTCATGCAGGAGCCTTTAGTTCACACTGGGCCAACCTGTCAGGCGACTTGTTAGCCTGACAAATTGCGCTCCATTTTGTACAATGGAACCATTCTAACCATTCGCTCAGACTTAGAAAAAAGGTTCCTGTACTACTTGGGGGCGACTTCAGAGCGGCTTCCATTGACTTCTATTATAGAAGTCGTTTGCAAGCTGCACTGCAGTCGTGCTGTGCGGGGCGGCTTCAGAGTCAGGCGACTTTGAAGTTGTCCCAGTGTGAACCGGCACTTAGTGTTTACATTAGAGACTAGAAGACTGGCAAGCAACCAAGTTACTGCTAGGAAGGAGCAGAAGGAGCTACTGAAAGTGGAAAGTATTTTTATTGTAAAAGTTGAGAATGAATTGCTCCATATTGACTGCATATTTGAAAACTCATTTACAACTTGTAAAGAATATGTGAATATCTGAATAATCATCACCCGCCCAAAATTTTACTTTAAGGACTGTTGAGAACATACAGTATATATCAACTAAGCCACATGTATACCACTGCACTACCCTATGTAAAGAAAAACGTAATCTTGACACAGCTGCAGAGTATCAAGTGGGGGATTGACCACTCAAGGGTGAATAAAGTGAAAAGAATCTGCGCTTTGTGTCATAAACTCAATACAATAAATGTAAATAACATAACTCAAATACTGTGTTTCGCGTCTAAGAAAAGTGAAATAAGTGGGAACTCACCAGTTAGG
>BLSH010188236.1:2105781-2135029 GCA_018402905.1 Glandirana rugosa | reverse complement strand
ATGGATTTGTACTTTAGCAAAAAGTAAAAAATATTGTTCTTTTTTGCAAAATTGTTGCTCATTTTTTGTTTATAGCGGCGATCAGAAATGACGCAGAGGTGATCAAATACCACCAAAAGAAAGCTCTATTTGCGGGAAAAAAAAGACGCAAATTTTATTTGGGTACAACGTCGCACAACCGCGCAATTGTCATTCAAAATGCGACAGCGCTGAAAGCCAAAAATTGGTCTGGGCAGGAGGGGGGGTTTAAGTGCCCAGTAAGGAAGTGGTTAAGCTGGTCACATTCATACAGATAACCAAAACAACAAAAATCTAAATAGATCGTTTCCCTTTCAGGCAAATTATGAAACTTGAAAATAATGGTCCCATTCTGAAACAATACAAGAAGGAACAAGAGCGCCAGCAAGTTATCTTGAACTTCAAGACCCGATTATACTTGATCAGGAACATACAGATCCATCTTTTCAGACATACAGTATATTTCTAAAAAGAAAAGGGATTAGACGAATTCTTTGCCTTACATTTATTATCTTTTGTAACAGCTTGAAAGCTAATTAATAGATCCATTCAATTAGTGCTATGTAGATATGCAAGACTGATAGAAACATTCATTTTTTTTACTTCTTTCTTTATTTTATGAGCCAAAACAGTGCAGACTTTTGTTCTGGAAGAGGACTAATTAATCATTTGTGCGGAGTACACCCTAGATCAAATGAAAAGGCTCAATAAACGATATAAGATCTAGTCATCTATGGAAGCTTCCGCCATGAATAGTTATCGCTCCTTCTCTATCGCTGTGTCTGCAGGCAGGCACTGCTGCAACTTACAAGGCTCTTTTCCCATTTAACCACTAACATTGTGTAAAGTATAATAATTATGGTAATTATGATTAAACTGTGAATACATTGTGACCTACAAGGCCGCAACTTTACATACACATCACAGTAACACTGCGACAGCTAAGGGTCCAAATGAGACAAAGGTGACTACACAACAGAATAATTAGGAGGTAAAGAAATTATAGATGTAGGTAATAGGGAAATATGTTTCTAATCTTGATTTAATAAATAACATAACATATAGATGGCATTGTATTGCATAGATTACAGATAGTAATGAATGTTAGAATGATTGATGCAAAGTGAAGTTCAAATGAAGTTCCTAAAAGTACACTCAAAAAGTGGTATGCTAAAAGTAGAACTTGATGTCGTACATACTCTGGTAGCTCATTGGGTAAAATATGTTGTGTTCCTCTAGGAGCTTGTTCTATCTTACCCCCAGTCCATCTCCCTCAACCCCTTTTTTCACCCCAAGGAACACTTTGGGGTTGATTTACTAAAAGTAGAGAGTGCAAAATCTGATGCAGCTCTGCCTAGAAACCAATCAGCTTCCAGGTTTTATTTTGTCAGAGCTTAACTGACCAAGTTAAAGTTAGAAGCTGTAACTGGCTTCACTGGCTATAGCCCAGTTTGGGACAATGGGTACTACAAGGAATTGAAGTTTCTGACTTGTGGGGCCTGGTGGAAACAACATGGAGTTACACACTTGAGGCACATTTTTTCAGATGGTAAATTGCGTTCCTTTCTCGATCTATGAGCAAGGTTTAGACTTCCACAATCAATGTATTTTCACTACCTGCAGCTGCAACTTGCTGTTAGGGCACAATCAAGCAGAGCTCTATGGTTGCAATCCCCCAACCCCCATATTCCACTATATGGCGGAGGTGACCTACTACAAGGGATTTGGTGAGGCCTGCACTGTATCAGCAGGACCTCAGGACCACCCAATACAGGAAAGGGCCAGGCCCTCGGATTGTAAGGCCACGGGCCCTCAGGTTGTAGCTAGGCAGGTCCCGATGGAATACTACTCCCAGCCCATCATCTTCCAGGCCACTCTGGCTGGCAGCTTTACAGGTGAATCCCGGAAACGAGCCCCCAAATGTAGCCAATGGCCCCCTTGGGGAGGGCTGGTAGATGTGGTTTACTTGTCACTCTGCCCTCAATCACACAATTTTCCATGCATCCGGAGTCACGGAACACGCCAGTACTCTGTTTTGTCGTTTTATTGAGGGGATAAACTTGGATAGGGAAAGGGATGACTGTGGGATGCCCAAAGAATCAAAGATTATGAGAACGGTCTACAGCTCCATATACATTCTCCTTCTTCCTCCAGCGCTGACACTTGCTGACCGTTACACTCCTCTACTTCTCTCCTGCACAACGCTTGTTTCTTTACCGTTAGGCCTGAAAGGAAATTTATCAGACCTCCATTTCCTTTTCTTCCAACCTAGCTAGCACATGGTATGCAGTGTATCAGCAGGACCTCAGGACCGCCTGTTACAGGCAAGGGCCATGGGCCTTCAGATTGTAAGGCCACGGGCCCTCAGGGTGTAGCGTGTACAACTGTGCTAGCCAGGTCCCGATGGACTACTACTCCCAGCCCATCATCTTCTAGGCCACTTCGGCCTACCTCACTGTCCAGTGACACTCCTTCCCTTGACTGGCTCCTCCAACTTCCACAGACTGTCCACTGTCTCCTTTCAGCCTGCTACAGCCTTTCTGTCCAGTTCCCAGGGTCTGTCACTCACCGACACCAGTGGATTCTTTAAAGAGTCTTACAGTAGCCATTCTGTTGTTCTCTTTCTCCCTTGTGCTGCTCCAGGATCCAACTCCGCTCCTGGCTGCACCTGAGCCACCAGGCCTCAAGGTCACCCCCCCCCCCCAGACTGGGGTTTCCCCGAGGAGGTCTCCACAACCTCAGCTACATCTCCACTCTTCCACCTGACACTCTCCTCCCCCAGCTGGACAGATCAGAGTATTTAAGAAGACCTGCTACCTGCCAATCCAGGTTGGGGATTGGTCAGGGCTCCCTAATATACTTTAGAAAGTTACACCACCTCATCCATCCCCCTTTTCCAGAGCCTTCTGGAAATAAAAGGGAGGAGTAACCAAGGGGTGTTCCTTCCTGCAATCTTCAGCTCTCCATGGGCCACTCCCCTGCCCAGATCAAAACATTCAGGCCTGCACTTATTGTCAGGCCTGACTAAATTTGCCTCTCCTGGCAAAAATCTACCACAAAAGCACCTATTACTATGGGGGCGCTACACCTGTCACTGAGATTACAATTGTAGAACCACTTGTTAGTGTGAAGCTCAGTTGGCCCTACTGAGTTGTACAGTGGGCATGCTCTGAGGTAATTGATATAATCCATTGGTGGAATGTGATTGCTTGTTATAATGGTTATAGCAATGTATTATCTGTACCCTGCATTATATGTACTGTTCGCTTTATTTTTCTCTTTCTGACAAACTTCTTTAGAGAAGAAAAGTTGGAAGCTGTTTGGCTACCATGCACAGCTGCACCAGATTTTGCACTCTCCAGTTTATTAATTCAACCCCTTTGTGTGCATCCAGCAGCATTCACTGCAGGTAATCACTGGCTGTGCAGACAGCCGAGAACAGATGCAGCCACCAGCGACCTTTCATTATAGTGAACGGGGCCGGCAGCTGCCCCTAGCCCCTCACAGTAGCAGCATATATGAGAAAATTCCTGCCGCTGCAATTTGCACTGGCCTAAAATCGCCGGTGTGACTGTAAACGTAAGTACCACCTGTGATACTTTTTATTTTATTTGCACTAACATTCAGATTTTCAAGCTTTTGAGGTGCAAAAGTAAAATTGAAAAATAAAAATTAAGTCCACTTTAAGAGCCCTTTCACACCGGGCCGCCGGAGCGTCAGTGGTGAAGCCCTGCTAGTTCAGCAGCACTTTACCGCTGTTATTGCAGAGCGTTGGCGCCGCTAGCAGGGCGCTTTTGCATGAATTTTGTTCTGATCATACAAGCGCACCGCCCCAGAGTGAAAGGACACACTGACTTTAATGGAGGGCTCTAAGCGTATGTAATGAGCATAACAGTCCCAATTCAGTAATGCATACACCACTATGTGATAGAGGGTATCTGTTTCAGAGAGATTGCAAGTTCACCACGTGGACCATCACCAATATGGGGGATAGACTCTTACCAGACACGGTTATGGACACTATTATCGAGTCAAATCAGCCCGTGAACAGTATTCTGTCATAAGGTGCCGAACCAATATGGTTTTATCAAATCCTCATGGTGTCTCCGATTCAACCAGTTGCATATTAGATATACAGTATCTCACAAAAGTGAGTACACCCCTCACATTTGTGTAAATATTATATCTTTTCATATGACTACACTGAAGAAATTACACTTTGCTACAATGTAAAGTAGTGAGTGTACAGCTTGTATAACAGTGTGAATTTGCTGTCCCTTCAAAACAACTTAACACACAGCCATTAATGAGTAAATCACTGGCAACAAAAGTGAGTACACCCCTAAGTGAAATTGTACAAATTGGGCCCAAAGTGTCAATATTTTGTGTGGCAACCATTATTTTCCAGCACTGCCTTAACCCTCTTGGGCATGGAGTTCACCGGAGCTTCACAGGTTGCCACCGGAGTCCTCTTCCACTCCTCCATGATGACATCAAGGAGCTGGTGGATGTTAGAGACCTTGTGCTCCTCCACCTTCCGTTTAAGGATGCCCCACAGATTCTCAGTAGGGTTTAGGTCTGGCCAGTCCCAGACCACGACACTCCCACCACACACTTGTCTTTGTACCCCTCACCTGGTAGCCACCACACATGCTTGACACCATCTGAACCAAATAAGTTTGTCTTCAGCACACTGTTTGCAGGCATTCTTGTGCATCATCTTTAGAAGAGGATTCCTTCTGGGACGATAGCCATGCAGACCAATTTGATGCAGTGTGTGGTGTATGGTCTGAGCACTGACAGGTTGACTCCCCACCCCTTCAACCTCTGCAGCAATGCTGGCAGCATGCATACGTCTATTTCCCAAAGACAACTTGTGAATATGACGCTGAGCACGTGCACCCAACTTCTTTGGTTGGTCATGGTGAGGCCTGTTCTGAGTGGAACCTGTCCTGTTAAACCGCTGTATGGTCTTGCCACCGCGCTGCGGCTCAGTTTCAGGGTCTTGGCAATCTTCTTATTGCCTAGGCCATCTTTATGTAGAGCAACAATTCTTTTTTTTAGATCCTCAGAGAGTCAGAGAGTTCTTTGCCATGAGGTTCCACGTTGAACTTCCAATGACCAGTATGATAGAGTGAGAGCGATAACACCAAATTAAACACACCTGCTCCCCATTCACATCCGAGACCTTGTAACACTAACGAGCCACATGACACCGGGGAGGGAAAATGGCTAATTTGTCACAATTTAGACATTTTCACTTAGGGGTGTACTCACTTTTTGGCCAGCGGTTTAGACATTAATGGCTGTGTGTTGAATTATTTTGAGGGGACAGCAAATTTACACTGTCATACAAGCTGCACACTCTGTACTTTACATTGTAGCAAAGTGTTATTTCTTCAGTGTTGTCTCTTGAAAAGATATAATAAAATATTTACAAAAATGTGAGGGGTGTATTCACTTTTGTGAGATAGTGTACATGGCAACGGTAGTGATGTAAGATTCCACTCCTCTGCCATAGCATCTGCAATAAAGACAGGAAGTTCCAAGCAGAGAAGTGGCAGCAGAGCAGTGGAATCTTACACCACTACCGTTGCCATGTACATCTAATATGCAACTGCTTGAATCGGAGACACCATGAGCATTTGATCAAACCATATTTTTGGTCCAACACCTTATGACAGGATACTGTTCACGGGCTCATTTGACTCCGAGTTTGCTAACTCCGGTAAGGTTCCATCCCCAATATTGGTGATGGTCCACGTGGTGAACTTGAAATCTCTCTAAAACAGATGCCCTCTATCACCATTAGTGGTGTATGCATTACTGGATTGGGACTGTTATTCTTATCACATATACTTAAAGTGGACTTTTATTTTTCAATCTTACTTTTGCACTTAATTGGTGAATATTACTATTAGCGCGGCAAAAAGTATGTTTTTATATGTGACTGTACAGAGTATCCTTGCCAGCAGCTCTCCTTGTACCTGCCAGCGCGCTTTCTTTTACAAATGTGTAAGCTTTTGAGGTGTACCCCTACTTCTAAGGTACGTGCAGTACTAATAACCTCCGTTATAGCAGAATGTTAAGACAATCTCTGAGATTGGAAAAAAGAGTTATAAAGCAACATATACAGATAGTAAAAAAAAAAATATATATATATAAAGCAAATGTTAAAAAAAGCTATAACGGTAAAAAGTGAAAAAGATAAAATAAAACTGACCTAAAACCATGATACTTTCGATTATGCTACTTTCCATTTAGCTTCTAACTGTATCCACAACAAAGACCGAAAAAACAAAGTCTGGGTTCAAAAACAACAAAGTGATAAACACCATTACCGATTGAAACAGATCAGATTATGAACGTTTTTTACCTTGATCTTTAATGCAGTCTGTAATATTTTATTTATATTTTTTTATTCATATTGTTCTCTATTTGCAAAATCATTTGCTTCATGGTCAGCTTTAATAAGCCTTATGGATATAAATGTACAATACATTGGCATATGCATGAAAACAGACTTTAGTGACTGTCACTCTTTGAAATATGTTAATTAACCACTTGACCACTGGGCACTTAAACCCCCTTAACAACCAGACCAATTTTCAGCTTTCAGCGCTCTCACACTTTGAATGACAATTACTCAGTCATGCAACACTGTACCCATATGAAATTTGCGTCCTTTTTTTCACACAAATAGAGCTTTCTTTTGGTGGTATTTAATCGTCGCTGGGTTTTTTATTTTTTGCGCTATAATTAAAAAAAGACCGAAAATTTTGTAAAAAAATGAATTTTTCTTCGTTTCTGTTATAAAATTTTTCAAAATAGTAATTTTTCTTCATAAATTTTGGCCAAAATTTATACTGCTACCCATCTTTGGTAAAAAAAAAAACAAATTAGTGGATATTATTTGGTCTTTGTGAAAGCTATAGAGTCTACAAGCTATGGTGCCAATCACTGAATATTGATCACACCTGATATACTGATGGCCTATCTCATTTCTTGAGACCCTAACAAGCCAGGAAAGTACAAATAACCCCCAAATGACCCCTTCTTGGAAAGTAGACATTCCAAGGTATTTAGTAAGAGGCATGGTGAATTTTTTTGAAGTTGTATTTTTTTCCCACAATTCTTTGCAAAATTAAATTTTTT
Source organism: Glandirana rugosa (assembly GCA_018402905.1). Taxonomy (NCBI): domain Eukaryota; kingdom Metazoa; phylum Chordata; class Amphibia; order Anura; family Ranidae; genus Glandirana; species Glandirana rugosa. Next base: position 2,127,856 of record BLSH010188236.1, on the reverse strand, counting down.
TCCCCCAAAATTGTCATATGTTAACAGGTTATTTCTCACACCCAGCATATACATACCACAAATCACACCCCAAAACACATTCTACTGCTCCTCCTGAGTATGGTGGTACCACATGTGTGAGACTTTTACACAGCCTGGCCACATACAGAGGCCCAACATGTAGGGAGCGCCATCAGGCATTCTAGGAGCATAAATTACACATATAATTTCTTGACTACCTCTTGCATTTTTTGAAGGTCCTGGAGCACCAGGCCAATGGAAACACCCAAAAAATTACCCCATTTTGGAAAGTAAACACCCCAACATATATTCTAGGAGGCATGGTGAGACTTTTGAACATGTCATTTTTTCCACAAGTTTTTGGAAAATGTGGAAAGAAAATGAAAACACATTTTTTTTTACACAAAGTTGTCCATTTATACAATATTTCTAACACACAGCATGAACCTAGCAAAAATGACACCCTAAAATATATTCTGCTACTCCTCCCGAGTATGGCGATACCACATGTGTGACACTTTTACACAGCCTGACCACATACAGAGGCCTAACATGCAGGGATTGGTGCGGAGAGGAGAGAGAAAAGCCGGTGCTTCCACCGGCTTGTTTACAAGTGATCACGCTCATAGCGGCCATTCACCACGATCACGGATGTTCCCGTGTGCGCGCCCCAGGGGGCACGCGGGAAGCGCGATTCTGGGAGGACATCAATAGACGTTCTCCCAGAATTAAGCAACTGCCCTGTAGACGTCTTTTGTCTATAGGGCGGTTGTTAACTGGTTAAAGGCATCCCACCCTTGGAAAGGAAAATACCGCTCCACCAATCTTTGCTGTCTTCACCATCTCCACTGGCTTAAAAATCTTCACCATTCAACACTTCTGGGTGTAGTGGATGCCTGGCCCGAGCCATGTGGTTCCTTCCAGCAACCCCTGTGTCATAACAGGACACAGTAGTCATGTAAGAGCCCAGGGAAAGGAACCTTAGTGCCCAGCACAGGACCAGGCATCCAACAGAACAAGAAGCATGCCAGATACATTTAAAATGTTCAGGCAATTTTTGTAATGTTCCCTGGAGTTAGACATTAAAGGATAAGTTCACCTATTCAGAAAATAATAATTAATGCACATTTTTATGCAGGTAAAAAAATGTGCATTTATTACTTTTAGTTGCAGGAGCCTGTAAAGCATTGCACCAGCAATTAGCAGATCGCTGATGCCATTAGGGTCCCCTGCAGACCTGTCAGTGTATCTGCTTCCTCGTACCTTGTATGAGGAAGCCGATACATGCTGACAGGAAGAATTATTTAGTAAATTATGAAGAATTATGAACTACCACGGCGCTCACAGCACCGTGGTAGTTCATTGAAAACTACAAGCTGAAAAGGCTGCCGGACCTTGTAGTTTTCCATTCACAGAGCACTGTGAATGAGTGATGCGGCCAGGTGGGCGGAGACCCACATGGCCACGTTTCTTAAGGAATGCTATATGTGCTTAATCCATAGGCATACGCACAGGGTGTGAAAGGTGTGCCTGGGCACACCCTAACCACCTTGTGCACATTAGAATTATTACTCTATGTGCAGTCGGGGAGCTCTACCATAAGAGAAGTTCTTATGCACTTCCCTTTCACTGTGCTGGCAGGGAAATCAATGTGCTGGGGACATATATATGTAGCTCACATGTATGTGTGTTTGTGCTTTGGGGTGCACATCCTAATGCAATAGACTGCATACACTTATGGCATAAGCAATACCCTTAAAATGTAACCTTTTGTCTTGAACGCCTTCAAAAAAATAGCAGTGCACTTTCTGGTATGTGAGGGTGCCTAGGCACTCCTCTGTCTACAGCCTCATAGCTGTATATCTGCAGTATGAGATTTAAGGCTCTGCTGCTCTTGCTGGAGGCTCTGAGATGAGGAATCAAAGCCCTGCCTCTCTACCTCTCTGCCACACAGAGACACAAAGGGGAATTAACTAAGTTCCCTGTGCAGGAAACTACAGTGCACCCCATTAAAGCGGAGTTCGAACCATGTAAAAGTCAGCAGCTACAAAAAGTGTAAAACAAAACAAAACGCACGCCATAGACGCCATTTCAGAGGAACAGGTTGGACTTCCGTTTTCGGCCCCCTAGGGGGAGTTTTTTGTTTTAACTCAGTGTATTATAAATATGAGTAGTGACAGAAGGGGGAAACACCCCAGACGACGGCTTTGGAGTCGAAACGCGTAGGGTCCTGTTACCCTTCTGTCACAAGTACCATTGTTTTTTATCCGAAGAGCTGTTATATTCATGTCCTTGAGTAAGTGTTTTTAAACCCTTTTTACTCAATAAACCATTCAAAACGGTGTTACACTATGGTGGGTTTTTTCTCTCTCCCACTTCACATGCGGAACTCTGGTGCATAGCCCAATTGCTGGATCCTGGACTGGAGTGATCCATACCAGTGAAGATCTATGGATGAGTGAACCCACACGGAGGATACGAGATCGCGTTGGTTTCTGGATATACTTTGCCTTATATCTACCAGAATCTGGTAAGCGCATACCCCTTATATCTTTGGAGGATTCATCTTTAACACTGTTTCCGGATTTGAAATATTGCCTAGTTGTGTATGCTGGTGCATTATTGGATATTCATTATTCACCATTTCTGCTATGGGGATTTTGGACTTTTAATACTTTTCTGGCGCTGCCTTTTCTGCTATGTGATTTATACAAAAAGTGTAGCTGCTGACTTTTAACAATCGGACACTCACCTGTCCCTCACTCCAGCGATGCGGTCGCCCGAGGGCTCGGTCTTCGCTCATTCCCCTCGGCGGCGCGGGCATCATAAGTGTGGGCACACGGCTTTGGGCTCAAAGCCGGGCGCACACTGTGCATGCGCGAGTCGCGCTGCGCCTTGTAACTGTCCGGAGTATCTTCTGGGACCTGTGACGTGTCCCAGAAGATCGCCGAGAAGGAGGGGGGAAGGTGGACTTCCTTCCTGGAGCCGCGGCTCCAGGGGAGGAAGTGGACCTGGGACCCTGTGAAAACAGGGTCCCTGGTCACCCCCCAAAAAAAAGACATGCCAATTGTGGCATGTTGGGGGGTCACCTTCCATTAAAGCGGAAGTTCCACTTTTGGGTGGAACTCCACTTTAACTAAGCAGATAGATCTGTTTCAGGTGCATCTATGCCAACTGCATCTGTTTCTTTTTCAGAGTGACATTTTTAGACTAACTATAAGACCCCTTTCACACTGCAATGCCCGTGCCGCTTGCGCTAAAGCGCCGCTCGTTTTTTGTGGCACTTTTCGGGCGTTTTTTACCAAAAAAAAATGGTAAAAAGTTCAGATTTGCAGCGCTTTCAAATTGCTTTTAAGGGGGATGGGCAGGGGCATTTTGGGAGTGCTATTTACAGTGCTCCCAACCCGCCCCAAAGATGCTGCTTGCAGGACTTTTCGTAATGACCGGCAAGTGCACCGCCCCAGTGTGAAGAAACACACTGCAATGAATGGGAGTCAGTTTTCAGGCACTTTTTAGAGGCTATATCTAGCGCTAAAACGCCTGAAAACCATCTCAGTGTGAAAGTAGCCAATGACAAACTATCAGATGGAATGCAACAGTTTTCCGTATACAAAATTGCCACAGTTTCTCGCCAGGTGTGATCTTATGGTAGGGGATGTGAGCTGACAGACAGCTCACATCCTTCTCTCTGCTAGTGCAGTGACCACACAACTCGAGCAGAGCTCATAGTAGAGACAAAACCGTATCTCTGTGTCCCAGAGCATGGGGTGAAGGCATGTGCTGATACCACTCTAGAGGGAAAGTAAATGTAAAAGGAAAAGATCACCACTACTTTCAACCAGACCATGGGAATAAACGATAAGAAGCGGTCTCAGCCTACACGTCTCCATCAAACCACACACTCTGATGGATTTCGATACCAGGGGTGGAGCAGAAGAAGACGGGGATGAGCAGAGAGATCAAAGCATGCAGCTCTAGCTCTCCCTTCTCTGTGTTGTATCTGTTGCAAACACAGAACAGATTGCTCCTAATTAACATAGGGACTTGCACCCCGTATTAATTAGAAGTGACACCTGTTCCATTTTTGTGTTTAGAAGAGTGGTGCAAGCATTGTGATTGAGCCACTCTGTTACCCCCATAATGCAGACCACAACATGGCAAGTCAGTAATGAGGAAAGATCAGCTGCAGGGGAACCACAGGCCATACTGGTGACTAGCCCTATGCCCTTTGCCTCACTTTTCTGGGCACACCTTCTACAGTTCAGTTCCTCTTCAAGGGCTTGAATACACTGGCTATATTTGTATCAGAACAGCTTATTTTACCATAGTCAATGAGAACCCAAACGCAGTCCAAGGCAGCTGAGAAGGAAGTCCCAAGCAAGTTGAATGTACTGTACCTAAAAGCATGTTCTAATTGTTTAACGCTATCACTACTCTTACTTCTATACTTCTCAGTCTAACCTCATCTCTCAACCTGAAGCAATGGATACAGGCTCCTACTCACTCCAATGGCAACACCCTAGACCTTGTCTTCTCTTATCTGTGCACTCCGTGCAACCTTTCCAACAATCCTCTCCTACTCTCTGATCACCACCTTATTAGTTTCACTCTCTCGCTGTCTTCCACCTCCTCTCCCTCCAACTGCCTTACAGTTACCCGCAGAAACCTTTGCCACATCAACCCATCTCTTCTCTACTCTGCCGACAAAATCTCACCCCTGTCCTGCCCCAACCTAGCCACACTCATCTACAACAACTCACTGTCATCCTCCCTAGACAAGGTCACCCCCCTCACTACACGCAGAATCAGGCCCCGGTCACTACAACCCTGGCAAACAGACAACACCAGAAGTCTTACAATACATATCCACGCTCTTGAGCGTCTGTGGCATAAGACTAAGCTCCAAGACTGCACACATTACAAATCTGCCCGTCTAAAATACTATTCCTGCCTCCAAACTGCCAAACAGACCTACTTTATCACACTCATCAACACATTATCATCCAGTCCCTGTCAACTCTTCTCGACCTTTAACACTCTACTCTGTCCTCCACTGCCTCCATCCTCTAATTCACTTGCTGCCCAGGAGATTGCCAATCACTTTAAAACTAAGATTGATAACATTCGTGAGGAAATCTCCAATGTGCACAAACCACCCCCACGCAACACCCCATGTCCACAGATACAATCACTACTTTCCACATTCAACCCTGCCAGTATTAGCAAGGTTGAACTAAACTTTTATTGAACACCCATCTAACCACCTGCCCCCTGGATCCTGCTCCCTTGCAAATGCTACACTCACCTTCTGACTTGATTCTACATTCCCTAACTCACATTTTCAACCTTTCCCTCTCTTCTGGCATCTTCCCAAACGCTCTAAAACATGCCCTAGTCACCCCTATCCTTAAAAAGCTCTCACTGGACCCAACTAATATTAACAAGCTACGGCCCATCTCCCTACTCCCCTTCTCCTCCAAACTCCTCGAAAGATTAGTCTACAACCGACTGAGTGACCATCTAACTATGAACAAACTTCTTGATCCCCTTCAGTCTAGATTTCGCCCTCAGCACTCTACAGAAACTGCTCTCCTTAAACTCACTAATGACCTAATAACTTCTAAAACCAACGGACACTATTCTGTACTACTACTCTTGGACTTCTCTGCTGCCTTTGACACAGTGGACCACCCCCTCCTCCTTAAAAAACTCCACGCCTTTGGTCTCTGTGACTGTACTCTTCGCTGGTTCTCATCCTACCTATCCCACCGCTCCTTCAGCATCACTTACAACTTACTACTTCCTCCTCTCCTCTCACTTTCTCTGTCGGTGTCCCCCAAGGTTCTGTTCTTGGACCTCTCCTTTTCTCAATCTACACTCCCTGGGTCAGTTGATTGCCTCCCATGGCTTTCAGTATCATCTCTACGCTGATGACACATAACTCTATCTCTCAACCCCCCAGATCTCTCCATCTGTCTCCTCAAGCATCACCAACTTACTAACAGACATATCAGCCTGGATGTCACATCACTTCCTCAAACTCAACCTATCCAAAACCAAGCTTATGATATTTCCTCCCCCACGTGCCACTTTCCCAGATTTCTTTGTCAAGATCAACGGCTCAACTATCAACCAGTCCCCCCATGCCAAGGTCCTAGGTGTAATCCTGGACTCCGAATTAACCTTTCGGCCCCACATTCAATCGCTATCCAAAATTTGCCGCCTCAACCTCCGCAACATCTCCAAGATACACCCCTTCCTAACCAATGACACCAAAAGCTTCTAATCCACTACTTGGTTATCTCTTGCTTCGACAACTGCAACTCCCTCCTCACTGACTTACCTCTAAATAGCCTATCCCCACTTCAGTCCATTATGAACACTGTCGCCAGGCTCATCCACCTTAAAAACCACTCGGCGTCTGCTACACCCCTATGTCAATCCCTCCATTGGCTGCCACTCAACTAATGTATTAATTTCAAGATACTAACAATAACTTATAAAGCAATTCACAACCTGGCCCCCAACTACATCACTAACCTGGTCTTAAAATACCAACCAAATCGATCTCTTCACTCCTCCCAAGACCTGCTGCTCTCTAGCTCCCTTGTCACCTCATCCCATGCTCGCCTCCAGGACTTCTGCGGAGCCTCTCCCATCCTCTCGAATGCTCTATCCCAATCTGTCCGACTTTCACCCTACTTTGTCCACCTTCAACGATCCCCGAAAACTCATCTCTTCACAGAAACCTATCTGGCTCCCACCTAGCAACTGTACATTTATCTTCTCTATTAGCACACCCCCCCCACAGTTATTACCTCTTGTATCTCTTGACCTTCCCTCTTAGATTATAAGCTCTAACTTACTGTATTTAAGTGTATTTTATTTGTACTGTCTACCCTCAAGTTGTAAAGTGCTGCGTAAATTGTTGGCGCTATATAAATCCTGTATAATAATAATAATAAATTGCCCATCTACGCAAGTCTTTTTAAAGGTTTGATATTGGTGCCAGACTAGGAATACAAAGCAGCCCTGAAATATAAGGTAATAGCCCACATGATTAAACATTTAAAAAAGGAAATAAAAATTTGAATGAAAATAATCTTAACTGCATGTGTTGGTGTTGTAAAAACCCTAGACAGGGCTGACAACGCTGCTGGGGATTTTAACCACTTCCCATCCGGGCCAATTCTGGCACTTCTCTCCTAAATGTAAAAGTCATAATTTTTTTTGCTAGAACATTACTCAGAACCCCCAAACCTTATATATGTTTTTTTTCAGCAGAAACCCTAGGGAATAAAATGGCGGTCATTGCAACTTTTTATGTCACACGGTATTTGCGCAGCGATTTTTCAAACGCCTTTTTTTTAAAAAAAAACAAGAACAGTTTCATGAATTAAAAAAAAACAGTAAAGTTAGCACAATTTTTGTATAAAGTGAAAGATGATGTTACGCTGAGTAAATAGATACCGAACATGTCACGCTTTAAAATTGCGCACACTCGTGAATTGGCACCAAACTTTGGTACTTAAAAATCTCCATAGGCGACGGGTTACCTGTTTAGAGTTACAGAGGAGATCTAGTGCTAGAATTGTTGCTCTTGCTCTAACACACCCGGCAATACTTCACATGTGATTTGAACTCCGTTTACATATGCGGGCGTGACCTACGTATGCATTCGCTTTTGTGCATGAGCACACAGGGACGGGAGCGCTTTAATTTTATTAATTCTTTATTTTACTTTTATTTTTTTATTTTTACACTTTCTCTTTATTTATTCTTTATTCCTATTAACAGTCATGTAAACAGCCCTTGTAATAGGAATAATGCTTGACAGGTACTCTATAAGACCCCACATCTCTCCTCCAGGCTTGAAAGACAGAGATAAAAAAAATAAATAAACTGTCTCATTGTTTACTTCCTTCGGCCCGTGACATTAGAACGTCACGCCTGGGCCTCCGAGGGTCATAGAGATGACTGGGGACCATCTGGTCCCCAGTCATCTCTATGGCTAACTTCCGGCGGTGACCGTTTCGTTTTCCGGCTTGCCGATGGCACGGGAGAGCCGGTAGAAGCACCGATCAAGCGGCTGAACTGCCGCTATGATTGTTCTTACGGTGCACAGAATCGCCTGCTGAAAAAAAAAACGATATCCGGATGATGCCTGCAGCTGCACCCATCATTCAGATATCCCCACTCAAAGTCCAGGACGCCATATGACGTACCTTGGGAAGTGGTTAATTTTGAAACCCAGCTATTGAGGTAGTCAGTGAATAATGGGCTCATCAGAATTTTTTTACTGAAAATTTCTGTTTGTGAGCTGTATTGATCATTGTTGGCATGCTGCATGGGTCATGAGCACAAACAAGAAATTAGGAGCTCACTAGATTTTTGGCAGGATAAACTGGTATTTTTGTGAACTCATAATTTTTAAAAGGCATACATCCTGGTGCATGTACTATAGAGATGTACTAAATATTTTTTTTTTGCCCTAATACACACTTGAAAATGAACATGATATATTCTACTGTTATAATAATGTTATTCCAGTGATAATATCTGACATCGCATGGATACTGTTTACAAAATGCACTTAGAACAAGAGGCCCTATTGATAATTGTGTATTGGCATTTGGCTTCATGAACTAATGACAACATAGAAAATCAAATTATCAAGGACATCATTGCCAAGTGCTTGCTTCCAGGAATCAATTGTTTTCTCTATCCAATAATTGTATCCTGCGCTGAACTGCAGCCATATGCAAATTGCAACCAGAAGACCTTCTGATTGGATAAGAAAGTTAAAAAATACACATATATATATATATATATATATATATAGATAAATATTTAATACATGCAGAATTTAAACAGCATCCAAATCTATACTTCTATCCACACCAGAGGCCCGTGGTTGGTTATTCAATGAACTACAGTAGCTATTAGCAATTGTTAACGGCCATTAACTTAAAAAGCTTCTATGGACTGCTTACGGCTGGTATATTTCAGTGAATAACCCCCTTAGGTGTTAGAAAGGTTTGTATACACTTCGGATTGCCATTACTAGAGCTGGCGGGGGTAAATGTACAATGCTCATATCTCATATGTAGAACATGTAAAATTGAAGATAAATATAAGCCTCTCTTAAGCAAAAATAAGAGCAAATCAATATGACGCCTTGTTTGCATGTTAAAAACTGAACAGTGAAACCTGCTTTACAATATTCTTGTAATGTCTACTCAAAAAGTGTTGAGTAATAAAGTGGACCTGTCATTCAGATAGCCAGACACACGTTCCTTTAATTTGACAGACGGAAATAAGAGGCGACAGGAAAAGAAATACTGCCTCTCACTTCTGAGAGGATATCAGGAGAACCCTATGGTTACTCTTTGGGAAACTGCAGAAAAATATCTTTAATACACCTCCAGACAAGGATACATATCTCGACAAACCAGCTATTATAGATTGAGCTGTAAATCCTTGACTGCAGCAACTGATGACCACTTATTTTACAGTTCAACCTCTAAAATACTGCCCCATCCAAAGTGATGGTTGGGATATCTACTGTATGAGAGAAGTAAATACAAGAAGTGAACTGTAGTTTTTGAAAAAAAAAAAAAGACTTAGCCTTGTTCGTTCCGGAAAACAGCAATAGAGTCAAGATTGTACCGAAGAAGAAAACTAAAAACACTGGAAATACACTATTATTGCCAAAAGTATCGGGACGCGTGCCTTTACACGCACATAAACTTTAATGGTATCCCAGTCTTAGTCCGTAGGGTAGGGTTCAATATTGAGTTGGCCCAACATATTTTTTTTTTCTTTAATCATTAAAAATATTTGAAATTATATATATATATATATATATATTTATTTATTTTATTTATTTATTTATTTCAGGTACTTATATAGCGCCATCAATTTACGCAGCGCTTTACATATATATTGTACATTCACATCAGTCCCTACCCTCAAGGAGCTTACAATCTAAGGTCCCTAACTCACATTCATACATATACTAGGGCCAATTTAGACAGGATCTAATTAACCTACCAGCATGTCTTTGGAGTGTGGGAGGAAACCGGAGTACCCGGAGGAAACCCACGCAGGCACAGGGAGAACATGCAAACTCCAGGCAGGTAGTGTCGTGATCGGGATTCGAACCAGCGACCCTTTTACTGCTAGGCGAAAGTGCTACCCACTACACCACTGTGCTGCCACGATATATATATATATATATATCTTAAAAATAATAGAGAAGGGGAGGAAGGAAATAAATTGAGCTGATTAATTAGGAGCTTGAATAGAAATGCAATTTAATAAAAAAAAAATCTTTAATTGTAAAGTTGCCTACATAATAATAAAACGGGTAAATAAAAAATAAAAAAAGTAACCCATAACAATTATCTTGTCACATAACTGCTACATCTTAACCCTAACAGCTAATATTATCCCTCCAACTCTTGACCCTAACACTAACTTAACTGATTCCCTAACATGTCCTAATACTTTTGGCAATATAGTGTAAGTGCCACAACTGGTTTGAAACTTCCTCAAAGTATTTAATAGTGGGAAGTTAGACATAGGACTGTTATCTCTTGGTGACAATGCTTTATGCTTCTCAAAACGTAATTATACTATGAATGGGGTTGAGTGTTCGGTAATCAGTTAAATTAGTGTTAGGGTCAACAGTTGGAGGGCTAAGATTAGCTGCTAGGGTTAAGACGTAGCAGTTATGTGACAAGATGATTGTTATGGGTTACTTTTTTTTTTAATTAACCAGTTTTATTCTTATGTAGGCAACTTTACAATTAAAGAAAGAAAAAATATTTTTTAAAATTGCATTCCTATTCAAGCTCCTAATTAATCAGCTCAATATATTTCATTCCTCACCTTCTCTATTATTTTTAATATATAATTATATATATATACACTTTTTTTGTCAAATATTTTTATCGAAAATTTGCAATTTACAAGCCTCAATCAGAAACAGGGTTAGATTTACAAAGCTAGAATCTAACCCACTACCAATGTTACTTTTAAAGCTGGATTCAAACTGTTCCATATGCAAGCAGCACGAGGGGTTATGCCAATGCAGAGATGTGAGGGGGGCCCATATACTTTATTAAATTAAGCTGCAGCACATAGATGTGAAGCGGCCCCAGAGAACAGAATAGGATTTCAGCTAAAATGCATTTTTATGCATTAAAATGCAAACATTTTGCTACATGAAAATAGGCAAGTGTGAATACCCTTTAAAGGTAAGGGTAATTGTTAAGGCTACGGTAAGGGAGTTAAGTGTTAGGGTCAGGGAAATGCTACATTCAGGAGGGAGGATAGAGATAGGGGGGAAAAGTGTGTATGACTTAAAGCGGTAGTAAACCCATGCATTTAACAGGTTAAAAACCAGTCACATTTCCGGCAAGTGCCGGAAATGTAACACTCCCATTGGTTGTACTCTAAACCAAACTGTCAAACCATCCAATGGCTGGTGTTATAGCTGATCACATGTGCAGCATCATGGCAGTTGTAGATTAAACAGAGGCCAAGATGGCAGCTTCCTTGGCTGAAAATAATAGGTGGGTTTACTACCACTTTAAGGATTTATTTAGTGTAATGTTAAATGGTAACTCCACTTTGGTGGGGAAAAAAAATAGCAAATAAAGAAAAAATAATATAGCGTATACAATTGCGGCAAGTCATATCACAATTTCAAATGTTATTAAAAATGACCTTTCCTTTTCAATCTGCAGCTCGGTAATTTTCTGTAAAATGCAACATGGCTACCCGGAGGTGATCTGTACACAGAATGTGTACAGAACGCCCCCAGAAACATAATTTCCTGCTTGTGTGATTGGCTCACCAATTTTCCCAGAAGTCTGCCCTAAGATACAAGTCAGATTTCAGGCATCCCCTGCAACAAAAATGTCATTTTTGGTGAGATACTTCCAATAGGAACACGTCTAAAGGGATGCAGGCCTAGCATCTTTCCTCATTAGTGTCCTGCAGGTGCACAGCTGATGGAGAATTATGAAACCACCCCCATTAGACTCACTTTCCCTCATAGATGCAGACAAACACACTGGGATTTCTTCAGAATAACAAAAGGTAGGAATCAGCAACAAAGTTTGATAAAAAATCCTTGTAATGTACATACATCACCAAGAGGGGAATGTATTTTCTTCAACAAAAGTGGAGTTATGCTATAAGTAAAGATTTAGGCAAGAAAGGACCAAGCATAGAGTTGACTTGACCGGTAGAGATAAGTCAGAGATTGGGGACACTTAGGGGTCCTTTCAAAAAACAGCAGTACAGACGTACTTGCACATTTTAAAAATGTGTATTGCACTCCCCTGGCTTTGGGAGTCTGAACTTGCACAACACAAAGGATGGTGCAATAATAAAAAAGCCAAAAGGAAAGCCCGGTCATTTTACCTGTCAAACTCATATGCCCAGCTCTCCTTTAACCACTTGTCGACCACCCGCCGCAGTTATACTACGGCAAAGTGGCTCAGCTGCGCAAATCTCCCTACCGATACAGCGATTTGTGCACTAGCTTTCACAAGGGGGGGAGCCAATCAGCGGGTTCGGGGTACTCGATATCCGCCAGCCGCCCACGATCGATCCCTGCAGAGACAGAATGGGATCTGCCTGTGTAAATAAGGCAGATCTCTGTTCTGTCAGGGGATGACACACAGATGCTGTCTTTCTGCTATGCAGGGAGACGGATCTCGGTGTTATCCCATGCAGCCCATCCCCCACACAGTTAGTAAACACACAGAGGGAACACAGTTAACCCCTTGAACACCTCTGATGTTAACTCCTTCCCTGCCAGTGTCATTTTTACATCGACAGTGCATATTTTTAGCACTGACTACTGTAATAATGTCACTGGTTCCCAAAAAAGTTTCAACAATGTAAGTTAGGTATCCGATCTGTCCGCCCCAATGTCGCAGTCCCGCTAAAAATCACTGATCAGTGCCATTACCAGTAAAATGAAAAAAAAAGGAATAAAAATGCCATAAATCTATCCCCTATTTTGTAGACGCTTTTTTGGGAAAACCAATCAATATACACTTATTGGGGTTTTTTTTTACAAAAAATATGAAGTAAAATACATATTGGCCTAAACTGATGAAGAAACTAGATTTTTTCAAATCTCTTCAAGTTTTAAAGGAGAAAGTAAAAAATTGTGTTTTTTTTTTCAAAATAGAAAGCTCTATTTGTGGGAAGAAAAAGACATCATTTTTATTTGGGTACACCGTTGCATGTCCACGCAATTATCAGCTAAAATAACAAAGTGCCGTATCGCAAAAAATGGCCCGGTCATGAAGGGGGGTAAACCTTCCGGGGCTGAAGTGGTTAATCACAGAACTATCTCAGCTACAATAAGCAAAGGGGATTCAGTAGGGAATGACAGGATTCACACTGCGGCCTGAATTTTATGCACAGGCTGTAAAATGTGAGCTGTGATGTGTGCAACCGAGTAAAGTATAACCAAAGGTGGACGGCGATATCCTTTCTCCATTATAAATGGACCCCTTTGGGCAGCTAATTTATTCTAACTAGTGCTTTCATTTTTTAAGCCCCCCCACCCAAACCAACTGCAATGAAAAAAATATACCTGAGGAAACTCACAATTTATTAAGTGATATAAGATTATAATCTGTTACAGTTTAACAGCTTCCTCGTGGGTATCCTCTAGGTACTCTGTTCTCCATTTAAATCCACTGACATACAGACGAGTTTCAGCTAATTTGGCTCTAAAATCTTGGTGCCTAACTTGTGGCCCGTGTCACGGTCACTTACCTTCCCCACTCCACCACCGACGCCTTTGAGATCTCTTGCAGCCACAGGCACTTCTGGGTACTCTCCCCTCCCCCTCCTTCCCTTCCCCCCCCCACCGCTTCCAAGTTGTCCAGCAGTGGCCCAGCAGGGTAAGCTCAGATTGGAGTTTATAATGTATGGTTTACAAATGGTTGGTACATACATTTGGGTATTATATATGGTTTTTTGTTACAGACTGAAGTATATACCATCATACATACTGGGGCATCCTAATTCCATCTCCCGCTTAGACGAAAGCTTTCTATCTAAGAGGTAACAATATACGATTGTTATCCTATATAATTTAAACTAATATAGATATTACACTGATATAAACTCACTTGAATACTTTAGGATACCTCTCCTGCTCACGTTACCACCGCCTTTCCAATTGGGGACTGACGAATATATCTCCTATGTCCGCCCCCATGATAGCTCTCCTTGGTCGCAATATGTAGTTAATATGTAAGCATTATAAGGAGTAACATATAGAATAGATATGAATGCACTGAATACATGTATTAAAAATGACTGTATATTGATATATACCCTCTCTTTTCATTAAGCTATTCTAACAACCGATACCTATACTGTGAACAGGTCTTGAAGAAGCTCAACTGAAGCGAAACGCGTCGACCTATGCTCACACACTATGGTTGTTTTGGTAGTTGGTATCAGTTTCAATATATGATTTTGACTGGTAGGGTTTACGGACCCTGACCCCATATGTTAAATGTATGTTCTATTCCATTATTCTTTTACATTTTGTAAGCATTATGCTTTTTAATCCAATGTTGTAATAAAATAATTAATTTTATAAATTTTGAGAGGTTATCTTGTGGTGTGCCCTAAAACGTCCATTTACGTGGGGTACCCCCACATCCTTTAGGGTACTCGGAGTGTTGCGGCCCTTGTAACTTAAACTTGAGTGGGTTGAGCTGCCTTTGGCTCAAGTCTTCATGCTCCGTGAGTTAAGGCCATCGCAGTGCCCCCGCTGCACTGCTTCCTGGTCTCTGGTACACCTGCAGCTAAAGTCTCCACTGCATTGGAGCCTGCTTTCCACAGTATCACCAGTTCAGTCACTGCTGCTTCTGCAGGTCACAGCCTCTGCTGCCTCCTAGTCTGGTCCCTGCTGCATTTGCAGCCAAGTCTCAGCTGCACCCCAGTTTAGTTTTTGCTGCATCCACAGCTTAGTCATAACTGCACCTGCAGTTTGGTCACTGCTACACACAAAGCCAAGGTTTCTGTAGCACCTACATCAACAATCTCCACTGTCTTGCAAAGTATTTGCTGCTCCTACTCTGCACCCACAGCCTCTGCTGCTCCTCAGCAGCACTGCAAGCTTAAGGGCTCGTTTATACTTGCTTCAAAACAGGGCGTCAGACATGCTTTGTTAAAGGTCTCTTAACACCAGTCAAAGTCCTTGCCACTAAATAAAATGGTTAGTTTACAGTCCTGTTTACACCTTGCGTTGGCTTTGCTTCACTTCAGCTTTGCTTCAAAAATTATACCCTATGTAGCTTTAGCCAGGCTTCAGAGCCTCTTCAGTGCCTCCATAGAAGTCTATGACAAAGCTTGTTTGAAGCTCCCTTGAAGCACCTGTGGCTTTTCAGAGACTGTAATTCAGCTTTAGCTTCGCTTTGTTTTGTAGAAATTGCAGGTTTGAGATATCAACACGTAGGGCATCGGCCAAGCTTCAACAAAGATTCAAAAGAGCCTCATCGAAGCACCACTGAAGCCTCATTGAAGCACCACAAAGCCTCATTGAAGCACCACTGAAGCCTCAAAAACACACCATAAAAGCTTATTGAAGCAGTAGGGGCTTTAATGTGCGTTGAAGCCGAAGCAGGTGTAAATGACCCCTTAGAGCATGCACAGCCTTTGCTGGGCCATCTCTGCACCAACATTCGCTACTGTATTCACTGCCTATATCTTACTATTCCATCTCTGCATCTACAGTGTCCACTGCATTCATTGCTTACATGTATCTCCATAATCTCTAGCCCATCTCTTGCTTCCAGCTACCCAGTCCCTCCTATCTCTCACACGCTCCAGTTCCTCATCACCCAACATCTTTATCTATTGAGTGACTTGGGGATAGCCTCCAACTCATGAACTTGAAAGGTACCAATCATTCCTGGACTTCTCCTATGGGGCTATGCATCATGTGACCTAATCAAACCTGGTTAATACAATGAGAAGGTCCTAGCAGACTGCTCTGTATCATTTCACATGCACTCTAAGAACTGCTACACAGTGCTACAGTACCCACACTGCCTGAACTTCTACACTATACTACTATACCTGCAATATTCCTTAATGGATTGATATATTTCATTTTACGTCTTACTGTTCTTGCACTGTCCAAACTCTAAGGGGTTGATTTACTAAAGGCAAACGGGCTGTGCACTTTGAACGTGCAGTTGCCCTCTGCAAGTGCAGTTGTTCCAGAGCTTAGTAAATGAGGCAAAGTTTCACTTTACCAAGAACACCCAATCACATGCATGGAAAAGAAAAAAAACAGCATTTTTGCTTGCACATGATTGGATAATGGAGGCCAGCAGAGCTCTTCCTCAGTTGTTAAGCTCTGGAGCAACTGTACTTTCAAAAGTGCACAGTCTATTTTCCTTTAGTAAATCAACGCCTATGTATATTTTTCTCTCTAGAAATATCAGATGTAGTGAAATACATTTTAGAGGGACTGTAGGGAGTATAATGTAAAGGCATTTATATTCATTCAGTGATCTCCAGTAGTCTAGTACATGGTTCCTCAACCAGGGTTCCTCCTGAGATTGTTAGGGGTTCCATGAGAAATTAGCAACTTCTGCCTCTCAAATAAGTTACTACTGGCGCCACTGATCATTTTAGCTATCTGTAAGGGGGTAATTCTTCCCAATGACCCCAAGTGTATGTCCATCACACTAATGTATCATGAGTTGTAGACAGTATAGTATTTTTTTAGCAGGAGTTCTCTGAGACCAGAAAGTTCCTCTGTGTTAAAAAGGTTGAGAAAGGCTGGTTTAGTATAACATGTCTTCATATCTGATTATCTCTTGCAGTATACATCCATTCTCTTGTAACAGGACCACAGTCTCCTACTGTTTCCTGTAGCATGTCTGCAGTCTCTTGCAGTCTCCTATAATATAGCCATGAGTCCCCCACAATCTTCTGTAGCATTACATCCAGGGCTGCTATTAGAAATCATGGGGCTCCGTACAGCCTTCCTGACAAATCAGATTACTGCTATCCATCAGATCGTGTAACGGAAGTGATGTTCCGACCAAAAATTCTTACCGCGCATGCGCTATGTGTTCCAACATGCATTTCATGACAGGTAGCGGTAATCTGATAGAACGACCATTCAGACACACCTTACTACACCCAGCTACGTCTTGAATTTCAGAGTAATTTTAGCAAGTGAGCGTATATAAATAAATATAGTATATTGACTTCTGTGATGCTGTTTTCATGTTACATTTTTAAAGCAGCTGGGCGCCAGCAGTAGGAAGGTGGTGGAGGCCATGCACTGCTCAGCACTAAACCTTTAGGCTTTCAAAATTAAACATCCAAACAGCATCACAGATATCAATATACTATCTTTATTTATATACGCTCACTTACTCTGCAATTCAAGATGTAGCTGGGTGTAGTAAGATGTCCGCATGGGTGTTCTATCAGATTACCGCTACCCGTCAGATCACGAAGTGTTTGGTCGGAACTTTATTTCCGTTACACGATTTGACAGGTAGCGGTAATCTCATAGAAGAGCGGTGCTGACTTTATTTGCCTGCCCCCTGAAAATGAAAATAAAAAAGTCCCTCCTCTGCTCTCACCACCTCTGTTGACCCGATGGGGCTCAGGGAAATGTAATTTAAGCCCTGATAAGCAAGCTGGAGCGGCGGTGTGGTCTAATAAAATCCATTTATTAATTTAGGTGGAAATGAACAATAAAGCTGCCCTAGGCCCCCCTGTTTAGCTGATGCGGCCTGGGCCAGTACAACAGGACCTGTACTGCCTTATCAACGGCCCTGATTACATATGCTGAATGTCATAAGCATAAGCAGCCCTTTGGTGATATCAGGGAATAAGGACGCCCCTAAATTTATACGGCTATAGAATATCCGTGTATAGTGTACATTGGATAGTAAGCTCTTTCTGGGAAAGGAAAGATGTGCAAAGTCCATGGTTTTTGTAAAGCACTGAATTTGACGGTACAATATAAGTGAATGCAAATAATACAGCATTCATTTACATTTTGTAAAATCTAACATACACATATAGTCAGTACAAAAAAAAGGAAGCTTTCTAGGCATGTTATATTTTTAGCTATATATATATATATATATATTTTAAGCTTCTGATTTTACCACTAGCATGTCTGTCTGTGTTATATACCTATATATAATGATGAGAAGAGCACTGATAGCAGGGGCTTTATGTAAGCAAGCTTAGAAATCACAGATAAGTGCTTTTGACCTAAATCTTGTGGCTCCTCAATCTGACATCTAACCTCACAGCTGCGAAATGCTGTTTGAGATTTAGCACTTCGAATCTGCCAACTAACCCAGCCATAAAGCTTGCCGCGATAAGGATTTAAGTTATGATATAACACAATTAGACATCGGCCTTCTGTTTGTTTCAACACATACAGCCGCTAGATTAGCCTAACATTTGTTTATAGTCATTTTACAAGCTTGTTGATTTGGGGCTTATATGTGCCGTACACAATGCCTCCGACAAATAATGCAGCAAGATGACTTTTTTTTTTTCACTATGGTAACTCCAATAGAAGATCCTTTGGTTAAAACCTGCTAGACGTGCGGAGATAAAGGACGGTTTAACAGCAAAAACTAATCACATATAAAAATAGCGCTTGAGTAGCAGCACACCTTAGGACGGCTTTAATCAAACGTTTGTTACCTGCCAAAAAGACCATGATCTCTTCAAAATGCAATGTGGATTAAAGTATTATCTATCGCAAGCAGAGAACCAACCTTGGAGTGGAAGTTGGAAATATACTCATCGTAATTTTCATGTCTTTGGATAGAAAAGCCAGCCGCCTCTGCTAGATTGCAGAACTGGTTTAAAGTGTTCCCTCTCCGAGGAGCAAATACCATTGCTTTTCCCTGGAAGGATAAAGAAGGGAAAAAATAAATAAATATGCTAGAATCAAGTTGCTGGGAAAATAGCTTTACAATTAGAATACTGCAAAGCACACTCTTAAATGGTTGCATGCATTCAGGCGGTAAGCTGTTATGAAAGACAACTTCCACCCAAGCTAGGTGACTGGGCTTATTTTATATCTTAAATATTTATGAGTTTGTAGCCAATTGGTTTGCAAAAGCTGTTCATTTAAAGCATTCTTTCTCAACCGTTTACCCCAGAACCTATAAAATAATTCTCAGGTCTCATCCAACCCCTGCTGAATTATCTGGAGTAAGTAGAAAAATGCCGCTGGTGGTCAGTTGCAGCAATGCTCCTAACATTGGTGGTCCGTGGAAATAAAGCTTCTTACATCGGTGGTCAGTGGGAAAAATTCTCCTTACATTAGTGGTCAGTGGGAAGATTGCTCCGAACACTTGTGGTCAGTGGGAAGAATGTCCCTTATATTGGTGGGAGAAAGAAGGACTGGCTGCACATCAAAGTGGAATCCAATGCCTTTATTCATCCATATAGTGCATATAGGTATGGGGGGGGGGGATTCACCTTTTCCAGGTATGGGGGGGATTCATCTTCACCAGGTATGGGGGGGATTCACCTTCTCCAGGTATGGGGGGATTCCCCTTCTCCAGGCATGGGGGGATTCACCTTCACCAGGTATGGGGGGGATTCACCTTCCCCAGGTATGGGGGGGGGGATTCACCTTCACCAGGTATGGGGGGATTCACCTTCTCCAGGTATGGAGGGGATTCAACTTCACCAGGTATATCACAGGACCAGTTAGCACATGGTGGACATGTTTCGTGCACCTCAAATGCACTTAATCATCTTATATTGGTGGTCAGTGGGAAGAATGCCCCTCTCCAGTCGTGGTCACAATACCAAACTTACAGGTTGTTAAATAGATCATTGGTGTCATGCTGCTGGCTCTGCCAAGTGGCACTAGTCCCAGAACTATGCAGACACCATTAAATGTGAGGGTAATCAGCCACAGCTTGAGGAACCTCAAGACACCTCTGGAGAAATGCAGGGTTCCAGAGAACCTTGGTTGAGAATGGCTGATTTAAAGTGTTACTAAACCCAGGACCCTGTATTCACTATATCTGGTCTCCCACAGTACACAGAACATGGACATGCAATCATTTTAGTAAAATAAATACATTTTATCATCAGCAGTAGTCTTATGACTTCTATCAGTGTCCAGCTGAGAACTGGTTAAAGCTTCTGGGAGGAGTTTTCATTCTACTCTGAGGGTCCTATGAGGCTGCAGGACCCCTGACCCTCTGTATGGACAGTGCTGATTGGCCCTGTCCTGATCACATGCAGCCTCCCAAGAAAAAACAGAGTGAAAACCTCTCTGGCAATACACACCAAACTGACTACGTAGAGGGCACTTAGTTCTGCACTCCTGTAACCCAGATTTAGCTGTCAGCAGGCTAAAATCCGTTGTCGGCTGACATCACAGAGCTGGTCCAGGCTCTGCAAGGATGCAATAAGAAGTTCTGTTTTCGCTCTGGTTGCACTAGCTGCATATGTATCTAAAGTTCATACATTAGTGGACAACTGCAGTTTGGTACACACAGTATCTCACAAAAGTGAGTACACCCCTCACATTTTTGTAAATATTTTATTCTATCTTTTCCAGTGACAGCACTAAAGAAATGACACTTTACTACAATGTGAAGTACTGAGTGTACAGCTTGTATAACAGTGTAAATTTGCTGTCCCCTCAATATAACTCAATGCACAGCCATTAATGCCTAAACCGCTGGCAACAAAAGTGAGTACACCCCCTAAGTGAAAATGTCCAAATTGGGCCCAAAGTGTCAATATTTTGTGTGACCACCTTTATTTTCCAGCACTGCCTTCACCCTCTTGGGCATGGAGTTAACCAGAGCTTCATAGGTTGCCACTGGAGTCCTCTCCTCCATGACGACATCACGGAGCTGGTGGATGTTAGAGATTTTGCACTCCTCCACCTTCCATTTGAGGATGCCCCACAGATGCTCAATAGGGTTTAGGTTTGGAGACATGCTTGGCCAGTCTTTTACCCTCAACTTCTTTAGCAAGGCAGTGGTTGTCTTGGAGGTGTGTTGGAGGTGTATTTAAGGTCATTATCATGTTGGAATACTGCCCTGTGGCCCAGTCTCCGATGGGAGGGGATCATGCTCTGCTTCAGTATGTCACAGTACATGTTGGCATTCATGGTTCCCTCAATGAACTGTAGCTCCCCAGTGCCGGCAGCACTCATGCAGTCCCAGACCACAACACTCCCACCACCATGCTTGACTGTGCACTCCTCACCTGATTTGCTGCCGCACATGCTTGACACCTTCTGAACCAAATCAGTTTGTCTTGGTCTCCTCAGACCACAGGGCATGGTTCCAGTAATTCATGTCCTTAGTCTGCTTGTCTTCAGCAAACGGTTTGCGGGCTTTCTTGTGCATCATCTTTAGAAGAGGCTTCCTTCTGGGATGACAGCCATGCAGACCAATTTGTTGCAGTGTGCGGCATATGGTCTGAGCACTAACAGGCTGACCCCCACCCCTTCAACCTCTGCAGCAATGCTGGCAGCACTCATATGTCTATTTCCCAAAGACAACCTCTGGATATGACGCTGAGCACGTGCACTCAACTTCTTTGGTCGACCATGTTGAGGCCTGTTCTAAGTAGAAACTGTCCTGTTAAACCGCTGTGTGGTCTTAGCCACGTGCTGCAGCTCATTTTCAGGGTCTTGGCAATCTTCTTATTGCCTAGGCCATCTTCATGTAGAGCAACAATTCTTTTTTTCACATCCTGAGAGAGTTCTTTGTCATGAGGTGCCATGTTGAACTTCCAGTGACCAGTATGAGAGAATGAGAGCTATAACACCAAATTTAACACACCTGCGACCTTGTAACGCTAATAAGTCACATGGCACTGTAGAGGGAAAATGGCTAATTGGGCCCAATTTGGACATTTTCACTTAGGGGTGTACTCACTTTTGTTGCCAGCGGTTTAGACATTAATGGCTCTGTGTTGAGTTATTTTGAGGCAACTCACGTGCACGAGTCGCAGTATAGGTCTCCAACAGAAACCCTTTATCTGT